>JADLZK010002156.1:0-45273 GCA_015847255.1 Hyparrhenia diplandra | reverse complement strand
AAGTAGCATGTGTTTAGAGTGAAATCTTGGAATTCCATCGAAAATCTGTATGTCGACCTACGCATCGAAATAAGGTACATAGGAGTTAGGGTGGATAGGTTAGATGATGGTAGGATCAATTATATTGCGTTCCCCAACCGTTAATATATGTTTTTCGGATGTGACATTTGGGATCGCTAGCGCCGATTTTAGCGTGAACTCAAAACAAAGAGAAGTTTCCAATCCGGCTATAATCGAGCAAGACTTTTCAAGGTTGTGGAATCAAATAACTCAGCCTAGAGAACCTAAACTTGAAGAAGTGGACCATTAGAGAGTTTTTCTAAGAATCACTTGTCATAGGCCTCAAAGTAGCACTTGTTTAGAGTGAAATCTTGAAATTCCTTCGAAAATCTCTATGTCGACCTACGTGCATCAAACAAGAAGGGGAACGACACAAAAGTTACATAGGAAGTTAGGGGTGGATAGGTTATATGATGGTAGGATCAATTACATTGCGTTCCCCAACCGTTAATATATGTTTCGGATGTGACATTTAGGATCGGCTTGCGCAGATTTCAGCGTGAACCCAAAACAAAGAGAAGTTTCCAATCCGGCTATAGAATCGAGCTAGACTTTTTCATGGTTGGTTAATCAAATGCCTCACCCTAGAAAACCTAAATTTGAAGAACTAAAACATTAGAGAGTTTTTCTAAGAATCACTTGTCATACGCCTCAAAGTAGCACTTGTTTAGAGTGAAATCTTGGAAATCCATCGAAAATCTCTATCGACCTACGTACCAAAACTAGAAGGGGAACGACACGAAAGGTACATACGAAGTTAGGGTGGATAGGTTAGATGATGCTAGGATCAATTACATTGCGTTCCCCAACCGTTAATATATGTTTCTGGATGTGACATTTAGGGACTGCTTGCGCAGATTTCAGCGCGAACCCAAAACAAAGAGAAGTTTCCAATCCGGCTATAGAATCGAGCTAGACTTTTTTGCGGTTGGGGAATCAAATGCCTCACCCTAGAAAACCTAAATTTGAAGAAGTGAACCATTAGAGAGTTTTTCTAAGAATCACTTGTCATAGGCCTCAAAGTAGCACTTGTTTAGAGTGAAATGTAAAATTTCTTCAAAAATCTCTATGTCGACCTACGTACCGAAACAAGAAGGGGAACGACACGAAAGTTACATAGGAAGTTAGGGTGGATAGGTTATATGATGGTAGGATCAATTACATTGCGTTCCCCAACCGTTAATATATGTTTCTGGATGTGACATTTAGGGACTGCTTGCGCAGATTTCAGCGCGAACCCAAAACAAAGAGAAGTTTCCAATCCGGCTATAGAATCGAGCTAGACTTTTTCGCGGTTGGGGAATCAAATGCCTCACCCTAGAAAACCTAAATTTGAAGAAGTGGATCATTAGAGAGTTTTTCTAAGAATCACTTGTCATAGGCCTCAAAGTAGCATGTGTTTAGAGTGAAATCTTGGAATTCCATCGAAAATCTCTGTGTCGACCTACGTACCGAAATAAGGTACATAGGAGTTAGGGTGGATAGGTTAGATGATGGTAGGATCAATTATATTGCGTTCCCCAACCGTTAATATATGTTTCTGGATGTGACATTTGGGACTGCTAGCGCCGATTTTAGCGTGAACTCAAAACAAAGAGAAGTTTCCAATCCGGCTATAATCGAGCAAGACTTTTTCGCGGTTGTGGAATCAAATGCCTCAGCCTAGAGAACCTAAACTTGAAGAAGTGGACCATTAGAGAGTTTTTCTAAGAATCACTTGTCATAGGCCTCAAAGTAGCACTTGTTTAGAGTGAAATCTTGAAATTCCTTCGAAAATCTCTATGTCGACCTACGTACCGAAACAAGAAGGGGAACGACACGAAAGTTACATAGGAAGTTAGGGTGGATAGGTTATATGATGGTAGGATCAATTACATTGCGTTCCCCAACCGTTAATATATGTTTCTGGATGTGACATTTAGGGACTGCTTGCGCAGATTTCAGCGTGAACCCAAAACAAAGAGAAGTTTCCAATCCGGCTATAGAATCGAGCTAGACTTTTTCGCGGTTGGGGAATCAAATGGCTCACCCTAGAAAAAACTAAATTTGAAGAACTGAACCATTAGAGAGTTTTTCTAAGAATCACTTGTCATAGGCCTCAAAGTAGCACTTGTTTAGAGTGAAATCTTAGAACTCCATCGAAAATCTCTATGTCGACCTACGTACCAAAACAAGAAGGGGAAACACGAAAGGTACATAGGAAGTTAGGGTGGATAGGTTATATGATGGTAGGATCAATTACATTGCGTTCCCCAACCGTTAATATATGTTTCTGGATGTGACATTTAGGGATGCTTGCGCAGATTTCAGCGGGAACCCAAAACAAAGAGAAGTTTCCAATCCGGCTATAGAATCGAGCTAGACTTTTTCGCGGTTGGGGAATCAAATGCCTCACCCTAGAAAACCTAAATTTGAAGAAGTGAACCATTAGAGAGTTTTTCTAAGAATCACTTGTCATAGGCCTCAAAGTAGCACTTGTTTAGAGTGAAATCTTGAAATTTCTTCGAAAATCTCTATGTCGACCTACGTACCGAAACAAGAAGGGGAACGACACGAAAAGTTACATAGGGAAGTTAGGGTGGATAGGTTATATGATGGTAGGATCAATTACATTGCGTTCCCCAACCGTTAATATATGTTTCGGATGTGACATTTAGGGACTGCTAGCGCAGATTTCAGCGTGAACCCAAAACAAAGAGAAGTTTCCAATCCGGCTATAGAATCGAGCTAGACTTTTTCGCGGTTGGGGAATCAAATGCCTCACCCTAGAAAACCTAAATTTGAAGAAGTGGACCATTAGAGAGTTTTTCTAAGAATCACTTGTCATAGGCCTCAAAGTAGCACTTGTTTAGAGTGAAATCTTGAAATCCATCGAAAAATCTCTATGTCGACCTACGTACAAAAACAAGAAGGGGAACGACACGAAAGTTACATAGGAAGTTAGGGTGGATAGGTTATATGATCGTAGGATCAATTACATTGCGTTCCCCAACCGTTAATATATGTTTCTGGATGTGACATTTAGGGATCTGCTTGCGCAGATTTTCAGCGTGAACCCAAAACAAAGAGAAGTTTCCAATCCGGCTATAGAATCGAGCTAGACTTTTTCGCGGTTGGGGAATCAAATGCCTCACCCTAGAAAACCTAAATTTGAAGAAGTGAACCATTAGAGAGTTTTTCTAAGAATCACTTGTCATAGGCCTCAAAAGTAGCACTTGTTTAGAGTGAAATCTTGAAAATCCATCTTCAAAATCTCTATGTCGACCTACGTACCGAAACAAGAAGGGGAACGACACGAAAGTTACATAGGAAGTTAGGGTGGATAGGTTATATGATGGTAGGATCAATTACATTGCGTTCCCCAACCGTTAATATATGTTTCTGGATGTGACATTTAGGGACTGCTTGCGCAGATTTCAGCGTGAACCCAAAACAAAGAGAAGTTTCCAATCCGGCTATAGAATCGAGCTAGACTTTTTCGCGGTTGGGGAATCAAATGCCTCACCCTAGAAAACCTAAATTTGAAGAAGTGAACCATTAGAGAGTTTTTCTAAGAATCACTTGTCATAGGCCTCAAAGTAGCACTTGTTTAGAGTGAAATCTTGAAATTCCATCGAAAATCTCTATGTCGACCTACGTACCGAAACAAGAAGGGGAACGACACGAAAGGTACATAGGAAGTTAGGGTGGATAGGTTAGATGATGGTAGGATCAATTACATTGCGTTCCCCAACCGTTAATATATGTTTCTCGGATGTGACATTTAGGGATCGCTAGCGCAGATTTCAGCGTGAACCCAAAACAAAGAGAAGTTTCCAATCCGGCTATAGAATCGAGCTAGACTTTTTTTCGCGGTTGGGGAATCAAATGCCTCACCCTAGAAAACCTAAATTTGAAGAAGTGGAACCATTAGAGAGTTTTTCTAAGAATCACTTGTCATAGGCCTCAAAGTAGCACTTGTTTAGAGTGAAATCTTGAAATTCCTTCGAAAATCTCTATGTCGACCTACGTACCAAAACAAGAAGGGGAACGACACGAAAGTTACATAGGAAGTTAGGGTGGATAGGTTATATGATGGTAGGATCAATTACATTGCGTTCCCCAACCGTTAATATATGTTTCTGGATGTGACATTTAGGGATCTGCTTGCGCAGATTTTTCAGCGTGAACCCAAAACAAAGAGAAGTTTCCAATCCGGCTATAGAATCGAGCTAGACTTTTTCGCGGTTGGGGAATCAAATGCCTCACCCTAGAGAACCTAAATTTGAAGAAGTGGACCATTAGAGAGTTTTTCTAAGAATCACTTGTCATAGGCCTCAAAGTAGCACTTGTTTAGAGTGAAATCTTGAAATTCCATCGAAAATCTCTATGTCGACCTACGTACCGAAACAAGAAGGGGAACGACACGAAAGTTACATAGGAAGTTAGGGTGGATAGGTTATATGATGGTAGGATCAATTACATTGCGTTCCCCAACCGTTAATATATGTTTCGGATGTGACATTTAGGGATGCTTGCGCAGATTTTTAGCGCGAACCCAAAACAAAGAGAAGTTTCCAATCCGGCTATAGAATCGAGCTAGACTTTTTTCGCGGTTGGGGAATCAAATGCCTCACCCTAGAAAACCTAAATTTGAAGAAGTGGACCATTAGAGAGTTTTTCTAAGAATCACTTGTCATAGGCCTCAAAGTAGCACTTGTTTAGAGTGAAATCTTAAAATTCCTTCGAAAATCTCTATGTCGACCTACGTACCGAAACAAGAAGGGGAACGACACGAAAGTTACATAGGAAGTTAGGGTGGATAGGTTATATGATGGTAGGATCAATTACATTGCGTTCCCCAACCGTTAATATATGTTTCTGGATGTGACATTTAGGGATCGCTTGCCAGATTTCAGCGTGAACCCAAAACAAAGAGAAGTTTCCAATCCGGCTATAGAATCGAGCTAGACTTTTTCGCGGTTGGGGAATCAAATGCCTCACCCTAGAAAACCTAAATTTGAAGAAGTGAACCATTAGAGAGTTTTTCTAAGAATCACTTGTCATAGGCCTCAAAGTAGCACTTGTTTAGAGTGAAATCTTGGAATTCCATCGAAAATCTCTATGTCGACCTACGTACCGAAACAAGAAGGGGAACGACACGAAAGTTACATAGGAAGTTAGGGTGGATAGGTTATATGATGGTAGGATCAATTACATTGCGTTCCCCAACCGTTAATATATGTTTCTGGATGTGACATTTAGGGACTGCTTGCGCCGATTTCAGCGTGAACTCAAAACAAAGAGAAGTTTCCAATCCGGCTATAGAATCGAGCTAGACTTTTTCGCGGTTGGGGAATCAAATGCCTCACCCTAGAAAACCTAAATTTGAAGAAGTGAACCATTAGAGAGTTTTTCTAAGAATCACTTGTCATAGGCCTCAAAGTAGCACTTGTTTAGAGTGAAATCTTGAAATTTCTTCGAAAATCTCTATGTCGACCTACGTGCATCAAACAAGAAGGGGAACGACACGAAAGTTACATAGGAAGTTAGGGTGGATAGGTTATATGATGGTAGGATCAATTACATTGCGTTCCCCAACCGTTAATATATGTTTCGGATGTGACATTTAGGGACTGCTTGCGCAGATTTCAGCGTGAACCCAAAACAAAGAGAAGTTTCCAATCCGCTATAGAATCGAGCTAAGACTTTTTCGCGGTTGGGGAATCAAATGCCTCACCCTAGAAAACCTAAATTTGAAGAAGTGGACCATTAGAGAGTTTTTCTAAGAATCACTTGTCATAGGCCTCAAAGTAGCACTTGTTTAGAGTGAAATCTTGGAATTCCTTCGAAAATCTCTATGTCGACCTACGTACCTAAACAAGAAGGGGAACGACACGAAAGTAACATTGGAAGTTAGGGTGGATAGGTTATATGATGGTAGGATCAATTACATTGCGTTCCCCAACCGTTAATATATGTTTCTGGATGTGACATTTAGGGATCTGCTAGCGCCGATTTCAGCGTGAACCCAAAACAAAGAGAAGTTTCCAATCCGGCTATAGAATCGAGCAAGACTTTTTCGCGGTTGGGGAATCAAATGCCTCACCCTAGAAAACCTAAACTTGAAGAAGTGGACCATTAGAGAGTTTTTCTAAGAATCACTTGTCATAGGCCTCAAAGTAGCACTTGTTTAGAGTGAAATCTTGAAATTTCTTCGAAAATCTCTATGTCGACCTACGTATCAAAAACAAGAAGGGGAACGACACGAAAGTTACATAGGAAGTTAGGGTGGATAGGTTATATGATGGTAGGATCAATTACATTGCGTTCCCCAACCGTTAATATATGTTTCGGATGTGACATTTAGGGACTGCTTGCGCAGATTTCAGCGCGAACCCAAAACAAAGAGAAGTTTCCAATCCGGCTATAGAATCGAGCTAGACTTTTTCGCGGTTGGGGAATCAAATGCCTCACCCTAGAAAACCTAAATTTGAAGAAGTGAACCATTAGAGAGTTTTTCTAAGAATCACTTGTCATAGGCCTCAAAGTAGCACTTGTTTAGAGTGAAATCTTGGAAAATCCATCTTCGAAAATCTCTATATCGACCTACGTACCAAAACAAGAAGGGGAACGACACGAAAGGTACATAGGAAGTTAGGGTGGATAGGTTAGATGATGGTAGGATCAATTACATTGCGTTCCCCAACCGTTAATATATGTTTCTGGATGTGACATTTAGGGACTGCTTGCGCAGATTTCAGCGTGAACCCAAAACAAAGAGAAGTTTCCAATCCGGCTATAGAATCGAGCTAGACTTTTTTCGCGGTTGGGGAATCAAATGCCTCACCCTAGAAAACCTAAATTTGAAGAAGTGGACCATTAGAGAGTTTTTCTAAGAATCACTTGTCATAGGCCTCAAAGTAGCACTTGTTTAGAGTGAAATCTTGGAATTCCATCGAAAATCTCTATGTCGACCTACGTACCAAAACAAGAAGGGGAACGACACGAAAGGTACATAGGAAGTTAGGGTGGATAGGTTATATGATGGTAGGATCAATTACATTGCGTTCCCCAACCGTTAATATATGTTTCTGATGTGACATTTAGGGACTGCTTGCGCAGATTTCAGCGTGAACCCAAAACAAAGAGAAGTTTCCAATCCGGCTATAGAATCGAGCTAGACTTTTTTCGCGGTTGGGGGAATCAAATGCCTCACCCTAGAAAACCTAAATTTGAAGAAGTGGACCATTAGAGAGTTTTTCTAAGAATCACTTGTCATAGGCCTCAAAGTAGCACTTGTTTAGAGTGAAATCTTGAAATTCCATCGAAAATCTCTATGTCGACCTACGTACCAAAACAAGAAGGGGAACGACAAGAAAGGTACATAGGAAGTTAGGGTGGATAGGTTAGATGATGGTAGGATCAATTACATTGCGTTCCCCAACCGTTAATATATGTTTCTGGATGTGACATTTAGGGACTGCTTGCGCAGATTTCAGCGTGAACCCAAAACAAAGAGAAGTTTCCAATCCGGCTATAGAATCGAGCTAGACTTTTTCGCGGTTGGGGAATCAAATGCCTCACCCTAGAAAACCTAAATTTGAAGAAGTGAACCATTAGAGAGTTTTTCTAAGAATCACTTGTCATAGGCCTCAAAGTAGCACTTGTTTAGAGTGAAATCTTGAAATTTCTTCGAAAAAAATCTCTATGTCGACCTACGTACCAAAACAGAGAAGGGGAACGACACGAAAGTTACATAGGAAGTTAGGGTGGATAGGTTATATGATGGTAGGATCAATTACATTGCGTTCCCCCAACCGTTAATATATGTTTCGGATGTGACATTTAGGGACTGCTTGCGCAGATTTCAGCGTGAACCCAAAACAAAGAGAAGTTTCCAATCCGGCTATAGAATCGAGCTAGACTTTTTTCGCGGTTGGGGAATCAAATGCCTCACCCTAGAAAACCTAAATTTGAAGAAGTGGATCATTAGAGAGTTTTTCTAAGAATCACTTGTCATAGGCCTCAAAGTAGCATGTGTTTAGAGTGAAATCTTGGAATTCCATCGAAAATCTCTATGTCGACCTACGTAAACAAGAAGGGGAATAAGGTACATAGGAGTTAGGGTGGATAGGTTAGATGATGGTAGGATCAATTACATTGCGTTCCCCAACCGTTAATATATGTTTCGGATGTGACATTTGGGATCGCTAGCGCCGATTTTAGCGTGAACTCAAAACAAAGAGAAGTTTCCAATCCGGCTATAGAATCGAGCAAGACTTTTTCGCGGTTGTGGAATCAAATGCCTCACCCTAGAGAACCTAAACTTGAAGAAGTGGACCATTAGAGAGTTTTTCTAAGAATCACTTGTCATAGGCCTCAAAGTAGCACTTGTTTAGAGTGAAATCTTGAAATTCCTTCGAAAATCTCTATGTCGACCTACGTGCCAAAACAAGAAGGGGAACGACACGAAAGTTACATAGGAAGTTAGGGTGGATAGGTTATATGATGGTAGGATCAATTACATTGCGTTCCCCAACCGTTAATATATGTTTCGGATGTGACATTTAGGGATCGCTTGCGCAGATTTCAGCGTGAACCCAAAACAAAGAGAAGTTTCCAATCCGGCTATAGAATCGAGCTAGACTTTTTCGCGGTTGGGGAATCAAATGCCTCACCCTAGAAAACCTAAATTTGAAGAACTGAACCATTAGAGAGTTTTTCTAAGAATCACTTGTCATAGGCCTCAAAGTAGCACTTGTTTAGAGTGAAATCTTGAAATTCCTTCGAAAATCTCTATGTCGACCTACGTACCGAAACAAGAAGGGGAACGACACGAAAGTTACATAGGAAGTTAGGGTGGATAGGTTATATGATGGTAGGATCAATTACATTGCGTTCCCCAACCGTTAATATATGTTTCTCGGATGTGACATTTAGGGATCGCTTGCGCAGATTTCAGCGTGAACCCAAAACAAAGAGAAGTTTCCAATCCGGCTATAGAATCGAGCTAGACTTTTTTTGCGGTTGGGGAATCAAATGCCTCACCCTAGAAAACCTAAATTTGAAGAAGTGAACCATTAGAGAGTTTTTCTAAGAATCACTTGTCATAGGCCTCAAAGTAGCACTTGTTTAGAGTGAAATCTTGAAATTTCTTCGAAAATCTCTATGTCGACCTACGTATCGAAACAAGAAGGGGAACGACACGAAAGTTACATAGGAAGTTAGGGTGGATAGGTTATATGATGGTAGGATCAATTACATTGCGTTCCCCAACCGTTAATATATGTTTCTGGATGTGACATTTAGGGATCTGCTTAGCGCAGATTTCAGCGTGAACCCAAAACAAAGAGAAGTTTCCAATCCGGCTATAGAATCGAGCTAGACTTTTTCGCGGTTGGGGAATCAAATGCCTCACCCTAGAAAACCTAAATTTGAAGAAGTGGACCATTAGAGAGTTTTTCTAAGAATCACTTGTCATAGGCCTCAAAGTAGCACTTGTTTAGAGTGAAATCTTGAAATTCCATCGAAAATCTCTATGTCGACCTACGTACCAAAACAAGAAGGGGAAATACACGAAAGGTACATAGGAAGTTAGGGTGGATAGGTTAGATGATGGTAGGATCAATTACATTGCGTTCCCCCAACCGTTAATATATGTTTCTGGATGTGACATTTAGGGATCGCTAGCGCAGATTTCAGCGTGAACCCAAAACAAAGAGAAGTTTCCAATCCGGCTATAGAATCGAGCTAGACTTTTTCGCGGTTGGGGAATCAAATGCCTCACCCTAGAAAACCTAAATTTGAAGAAGTGAACCATTAGAGAGTTTTTCTAAGAATCACTTGTCATAGGCCTCAAAGTAGCACTTGTTTAGAGTGAAATCTTGAAATTCCTTCGAAAATCTCTATGTCGACCTACGTATCGAAACAAGAAGGGGAACGACACGAAAGTTACATAGGAAGTTAGGGTGGATAGGTTATATGATGGTAGGATCAATTACATTGCGTTCCCCAACCGTTAATAT
This sequence comes from Hyparrhenia diplandra, assembly GCA_015847255.1. NCBI lineage: Eukaryota > Viridiplantae > Streptophyta > Magnoliopsida > Poales > Poaceae > Hyparrhenia > Hyparrhenia diplandra. The sequence goes on along the minus strand of JADLZK010002156.1, from coordinate 35,206 downwards.
ATGTTTCTGGATGTGACATTTAGGGACTGCTTGCGCAGATTTCAGCGTGAACCCAAAACAAAGAGAAGTTTCCAATCCGGCTATAGAATCGAGCTAGACTTTTTCGCGGTTGGGGAATCAAATGCCTCACCCTAGAAAACCTAAATTTGAAGAAGTGAACCATTAGAGAGTTTTTCTAAGAATCACTTGTCATAGGCCTCAAAGTAGCACTTGTTTAGAGTGAAATCTTGGAATTCCATCGAAAATCTCTATGTCGACCTACGCACCAAAACAAGAAGGGGAACGACACGAAAAGTTACATAGGAAGTTAGGGTGGATAGGTTAGATGATGGTAGGATCAATTACATTGCGTTCCCCAACCGTTAATATATGTTTTTCGATGTGACATTTAGGGACTGCTTGCGCAGATTTTTCAACCCAAAACAAAGAGAAGTTTCCAATCCGGCTATAGAATCGAGCTAGACTTTTTCGCGGTTGGGGAATCAAATGCCTCACCCTAGAAAACCTAAATTTGAAGAAGTGGACCATTAGAGAGTTTTTCTAAGAATCACTTGTCATAGGCCTCAAAGTAGCACTTGTTTAGAGTGAAATCTTGAAATTCCTTCGAAAATCTCTATGTCGACCTACGTACCGAAACAAGAAGGGGAACGACACGAAAGTTACATAGGAAGTTAGGGTGGATAGGTTATATGATGGTAGGATCAATTACATTGCGTTCCCCAACCGTTAATATATGTTTCTGGATGTGACATTTAGGGACTGCTTGCGCAGATTTCAGCGTGAACCCAAAACAAAGAGAAGTTTCCAATCCGGCTATAGAATCGAGCTAGACTTTTTCGCGGTTGGGGAATCAAATGCCTCACCCTAGAAAACCTAAATTTGAAGAAGTGGACCATTAGAGAGTTTTTCTAAGAATCACTTGTCATAGGCCTCAAAGTAGCATGTGTTTAGAGTGAAATCTTGGAATTCCATCGAAAATCTCTGTGTCGACCTACGTACCAAAACAAGAAGGGGAATAAGGTACATAGGAGTTAGGGTGGATAGGTTAGATGATGGTAGGATCAATTATATTGCGTTCCCCAACCGTTAATATATGTTTCTGGATGTGACATTAGGGACTGCTAGCGCCGATTTTAGCGTGAACTCAAAACAAAGAGAAGTTTCCAATCCGGCTATAATCGAGCAAGACTTTTTCGCGGTTGTGGAATCAAATGCCTCAGCCTAGAAAAACCTAAACTTGAAGAAGTGGACCATTAGAGAGTTTTTCTAAGAATCACTTGTCATAGGCCTCAAAGTAGCACTTGTTTAGAGTGAAATCTTGAAATTCCTTCGAAAATCTCTATGTCGACCTACGTACCGAAACAAGAAGGGGAACGACACGAAAGTTACATAGGAAGTTAGGGTGGATAGGTTATATGATGGTAGGATCAATTACATTGCGTTCCCCAACCGTTAATATATGTTTCTGGATGTGACATTTAGGGACTGCTTGCGCAGATTTCAGCGTGAACCCAAAACAAAGAGAAGTTTCCAATCCGGCTATAGAATCGAGCTAGACTTTTTCGCGGTTGGGGAATCAAATGCCTCACCCTAGAAAACCTAAATTTGAAGAACTGAACCATTAGAGAGTTTTTCTAAGAATCACTTGTCATAGGCCTCAAAGTAGCACTTGTTTAGAGTGAGTGAAATCTTGAAATTTCATCGAAAATCTCTATGTCGACCTACGTACCAAAAAACTAGAAGGGGAACGACACGAAAGGTACATAGGAAGTTAGGGTGGATAGGTTATATGATGGTAGGATCAATTACATTGCGTTCCCCAACCGTTAATATATGTTTCTGGATGTGACATTTAGGGCTGCTTGCGCAGATTTCAGCGTGAACCCAAAACAAAGAGAAGTTTCCAATCCGGCTATAGAATCGAGCTAGACTTTTTCGCGGTTGGGGAATCAAATGCCTCACCCTAGAAAACCTAAATTTGAAGAAGTGAACCATTAGAGAGTTTTTCTAAGAATCACTTGTCATAGGCCTCAAAGTAGCACTTGTTTAGAGTGAAATCTAAAATTTCTTCGAAAATCTCTATGTCGACCTACGTACCGAAACAAGAAGGGGAACGACACGAAAGTTACATAGGAAGTTAGGGTGGATAGGTTATATGATGGTAGGATCAATTACATTGCGTTCCCCAACCGTTAATATATGTTTCTGGATGTGACATTTAGGGACTGCTTGCGCAGATTTCAGCGTGAACCCAAAACAAAGAGAAGTTTCCAATCCGGCTATAGAATCGAGCTAGACTTTTTCGCGGTTGGGGAATCAAATGCCTCACCCTAGAGAAGCTAAATTTGAAGAAGTGGATCATTAGAGAGTTTTTCTAAGAATCACTTGTCATAGGCCTCAAAGTAGCATGTGTTTAGAGTGAAATCTTGGAATTCCATCGAAAATCTCTGTGTCGACCTACGTACCAAAACAAGGGGGAACGACATAAGGAGTTAGGAAGTTAGGATAGGTTAGATGATGGTAGGATCAATTATATTGCGTTCCCCAACCGTTAATATATGTTTCGGATGTGACATTTAGGGACTGCTAGCGCCGATTTTAGCGTGAACTCAAAACAAAGAGAAAGTTTCCAATCCGGCTATAAATCGAGCAAGACTTTTTCGCGGTTGTGGAATCAAATGCCTCACCCTAGAGAACCTAAATTTGAAGAAGTGGACCATTAGAGAGTTTTTCTAAGAATCACTTGTCATAGGCCTCAAAGTAGCACTTGTTTAGAGTGAAATCTTGAAATTCCTTCGAAAATCTCTATGTCGACCTACGTACCAAAAACAAGAAGGGGAACGACACGAAAAAGTTACATAGGAAGTTAGGGTGGATAGGTTATATGATGGTAGGATCAATTACATTGCGTTGCCTAACCGTTAATATATGTTTCTCGATGTGACATTTAGGGATCGCTAGCGCGCAGATTTCAGCGTGAACCCAAAACAAAGAGAAGTTTCCAATCCGGCTATAGAATCGACCTAGACTTTTTCGCGGTTGGGGAATCAAATGCCTCACCCTAGAAAACCTAAATTTGAAGAAGTGAACCATTAGAGAGTTTTTCTAAGAATCACTTGTCATAGGCCTCAAAGTAGCACTTGTTTAGAGTGAAATCTTGGAAATCCATCGAAAAATCTCTATGTCGACCTACGTACCAAAAACAAGAAGGGGAACGACACGAAAGGGTACATAGGAAGTTAGGGTGGATAGGTTAGATGATGGTAGGATCAATTACATTGCGTTCCCCAACCGTTAATATATGTTTCTGGATGTGACATTTAGGGATCTGCTTGCGCAGATTTCAGCGTGAACCCAAAACAAAGAGAAGTTTCCAATCCGGCTATAGAATCGAGCTAGACTTTTTTTCGCGGTTGGGGAATCAAATGCCTCACCCTAGAAAACCTAAATTTGAAGAAGTGGACCATTAGAGAGTTTTTCTAAGAATCACTTGTCATAGGCCTCAAAGTAGCACTTGTTTAGAGTGAAATCTTGAAATTCCTTCGAAAATCTCTATGTCGACCTACGTACCGAAACAAGAAGGGGAACGACACGAAAGTTACATAGGAAGTTAGGGTGGATAGGTTATATGATGGTAGGATCAATTACATTGCGTTCCCCAACCGTTAATATATGTTTCTGGATGTGACATTTAGGGACTGCTTGCGCAGATTTTAGCGTGAACCCAAAACAAAGAGAAGTTTCCAATCCGGCTATAGAATCGAGCTAGACTTTTTCGCGGTTGGGGAATCAAATGCCTCACCCTAGAAAACCTAAATTTGAAGAAGTGGACCATTAGAGAGTTTTTCTAAGAATCACTTGTCATAGGCCTCAAAGTAGCACGTGTTTAGAGTGAAATCTTGGAATTCCATCGAAAATCTCTGTGTCGACCTACGTACCGAAACAAGAAGGGGAACGACACGAAAGTTACATAGGAAGTTAGGGTGGATAGGTTAGATGATGGTAGGATCAATTACATTGCGTTCCCCAACCGTTAATATATGTTTCTCGGATGTGACATTTAGGGACTGCTAGCGCCGATTTTAGCGTGAACTCAAAACAAAGAGAAGTTTCCAATCCGGCTATAGAATCGAGCTAGACTTTTTCGCGGTTGGGGAATCAAATGCCTCACCCTAGAAAACCTAAATTTGAAGAAGTGGACCATTAGAGAGTTTTTCTAAGAATCACTTGTCATAGGCCTCAAAGTAGCACTTGTTTAGAGTGAAATCTTGAAATTCCTTCGAAAATCTCTATGTCGACCTACGTACCAAAACAAGAAGGGGAACGACACGAAAAGTTACATAGGAAGTTAGGGTGGATAGGTTATATGATGGTAGGATCAATTACATTGCGTTCCCCAACCGTTAATATATGTTTCTGATGTGACATTTAGGGACTGCTTGCGCAGATTTTCAGCGTGAACCCAAAACAAAGAGAAGTTTCCAATCCGGCTATAGAATCGAGCTAGACTTTTTCGCGGTTGGGGAATCAAATGCCTCACCCTAGAAAAACCTAAATTTGAAGAAGTGAACCATTAGAGAGTTTTTCTAAGAATCACTTGTCATAGGCCTCAAAGTAGCACTTGTTTAGAGTGAAATCTTGGAAATCCATCGAAAATCTCTATGTCGACCTACGTACGCAAAACAAGAAGGGGAACGACACGAAAGGTACATAGGAAGTTAGGGTGGATAGGTTAGATGATGGTAGGATCAATTACATTGCGTTCCCCAACCGTTAATATATGTTTCTGATGTGACATTTAGGGACTGCTTGCGCAGATTTCAGCGTGAACCCAAAACAAAGAGAAGTTTCCAATCCGGCTATAGAATCGAGCTAGACTTTTTTCGCGGTTGGGGAATCAAATGCCTCACCCTAGAAAACCTAAATTTGAAGAAGTGAACCATTAGAGAGTTTTTCTAAGAATCACTTGTCATAGGCCTCAAAGTAGCACTTGTTTAGAGTGAAATCTTGAAAATTTCTTCGAAAATCTCTATGTCGACCTACGTGCACTAAAACAAGAAGGGGAACGACACGAAAGTTACATAGGAAGTTAGGGTGGATAGGTTATATGATGGTAGGATCAATTACATTGCGTTCCCCAACCGTTAATATATGTTTCTGGATGTGACATTTAGGGACTGCTTGCGCAGATTTCAGCGTGAACCCAAAACAAAGAGAAGTTTCCAATCCGGCTATAGAATCGAGCTAGACTTTTTTTTAGCGGTTGGGGAATCAAATGCCTCACCCTAGAAAACCTAAATTTGAAGAAGTGGATCATTAGAGAGTTTTTCTAAGAATCACTTGTCATAGGCCTCAAAGTAGCATGTGTTTAGAGTGAAATCTTGGAATTCCATCGAAAATCTCTATGTCGACCTACGTACCAAAACAAGAAGGGAACGACAAGGTACATAGGAGTTAGGGTGGATAGGTTAGATGATGGTAGGATCAATTATATTGCGTTCCCCAACCGTTAATATATGTTTCGGATGTGACATTTAGGGACTGCTAGCGCCGATTTTAGCGTGAACTCAAAACAAAGAGAAGTTTCCAATCCGGCTATAATCGAGCAAGACTTTTTCGCGGTTGTGGAATCAAATGCCTCACCCTAGAGAACCTAAACTTTGAAGAAGTGGACCATTAGAGAGTTTTTCTAAGAATCACTTGTCATAGGCCTCAAAGTAGCACTTGTTTAGAGTGAAATCTTGAAATTCCTTCGAAAATCTCTATGTCGACCTACGTACCGAAACAAGAAGGGGAACGACACGAAAAAGTTACATAGGAAGTTAGGGTGGATAGGTTATATGATGGTAGGATCAATTACATTGCGTTCCCCAACCGTTAATATATGTTTCTGGATGTGACATTTAGGGACTGCTTGCGCAGATTTCAGCGTGAACCCAAAACAAAGAGAAGTTTCCAATCCGGCTATAGAATCGAGCTAGACTTTTTTCGCGGTTGGGGAATCAAATGCCTCACCCTAGAAAACCTAAATTTGAAGAAGTGAACCATTAGAGAGTTTTTCTAAGAATCACTTGTCATAGGCCTCAAAGTAGCACTTGTTTAGAGTGAAATCTTGGAAATCCATTCGAAAATCTCTATATCGACCTACGTACCAAAACTAGAAGGGGAACGACACGAAAGGTACATAGGAAGTTAGGGTGGATAGGTTAGATGATGGTAGGATCAATTACATTGCGTTCCCCAACCGTTAATATATGTTTCGGATGTGACATTTAGGGACTGCTTGCGCATTTTCAGCGAACCCAAAACAAAGAGAAGTTTCCAATCCGGCTATAGAATCGAGCTAGACTTTTTTTCGCGGTTGGGGAATCAAATGCCTCACCCTAGAAAACCTAAATTTGAAGAAGTGAACCATTAGAGAGTTTTTCTAAGAATCACTTGTCATAGGCCTCAAAGTAGCACTTGTTTAGAGTGAAATCTTGAAATTTCTTCGAAAATCTCTATGTCGACCTACGTACCGAAACAAGAAGGGGAACGACACGAAAGTTACATAGGAAGTTAGGGTGGATAGGTTATATGATGGTAGGATCAATTACATTGCGTTCCCCAACCGTTAATATATGTTTCTGGATGTGACATTTAGGGACTGCTTGCGCAGATTTCAGCGCGAACCCAAAACAAAGAGAAGTTTCCAATCCGGCTATAGAATCGAGCTAGACTTTTTCGCGGTTGGGGAATCAAATGCCTCACCCTAGAAAACCTAAATTTGAAGAAGTGGATCATTAGAGAGTTTTTCTAAGAATCACTTGTCATAGGCCTCAAAGTAGCATGTGTTTAGAGTGAAATCTTGGAATTCCATCGAAAATCTCTGTGTCGACCTACGTACCGAAATAAGGTACATAGGAGTTAGGGTGGATAGGTTAGATGATGGTAGGATCAATTATATTGCGTTCCCCAACCGTTAATATATGTTTCTGGATGTGACATTTGGGACTGCTAGCGCCGATTTTAGCGTGAACTCAAAACAAAGAGAAGTTTCCAATCCGGCTATAATCGAGCAAGACTTTTTCGCGGTTGTGGAATCAAATGCCTCAGCCTAGAGAACCTAAACTTGAAGAAGTGGACCATTAGAGAGTTTTTCTAAGAATCACTTGTCATAGGCCTCAAAGTAGCACTTGTTTAGAGTGAAATCTTGAAATTCCTTCGAAAATCTCTATGTCGACCTACGTACCGAAACAAGAAGGGGAACGACACGAAAGTTACATAGGAAGTTAGGGTGGATAGGTTATATGATGGTAGGATCAATTACATTGCGTTCCCCAACCGTTAATATATGTTTCTGGATGTGACATTTAGGGACTGCTTGCGCAGATTTCAGCGTGAACCCAAAACAAAGAGAAGTTTCCAATCCGGCTATAGAATCGAGCTAGACTTTTTCGCGGTTGGGGAATCAAATGCCTCACCCTAGAAAACCTAAATTTGAAGAACTGAACCATTAGAGAGTTTTTCTAAGAATCACTTGTCATAGGCCTCAAAGTAGCACTTGTTTAGAGTGAAATCTTGGAAATCCATCGAAAATCTCTATCGACCTACGTACCAAAACTAGAAGGGGAACGACACGAAAGGTACATACGAAGTTAGGGTGGATAGGTTAGATGATGCTAGGATCAATTACATTGCGTTCCCCAACCGTTAATATATGTTTCTGGATGTGACATTTAGGGACTGCTTGCGCAGATTTCAGCGCGAACCCAAAACAAAGAGAAGTTTCCAATCCGGCTATAGAATCGAGCTAGACTTTTTCGCGGTTGGGGAATCAAATGCCTCACCCTAGAAAACCTAAATTTGAAGAAGTGAACCATTAGAGAGTTTTTCTAAGAATCACTTGTCATAGGCCTCAAAGTAGCACTTGTTTAGAGTGAAATGTAAAATTTCTTCAAAAATCTCTATGTCGACCTACGTACCGAAACAAGAAGGGGAACGACACGAAAGTTACATAGGAAGTTAGGGTGGATAGGTTATATGATGGTAGGATCAATTACATTGCGTTCCCCAACCGTTAATATATGTTTCTGGATGTGACATTTAGGGACTGCTTGCGCAGATTTCAGCGCGAACCCAAAACAAAGAGAAGTTTCCAATCCGGCTATAGAATCGAGCTAGACTTTTTCGCGGTTGGAGAATCAAATGCCTCACCCTAGAAAACCTAAATTTGAAGAAGTGGATCATTAAAGAGTTTTTCTAAGAATCACTTGTCATAGGCCTCAAAGTAGCATGTGTTTAGAGTGAAATCTTGGAATTCCATCGAAAATCTCTGTGTCGACCTACGTACCGAAATAAGGTACATAGGAGTTAGGGTGGATAGGTTAGATGATGGTAGGATCAATTATATTGCGTTCCCCAACCGTTAATATATGTTTCTGGATGTGACATTTGGGACTGCTAGCGCCGATTTTAGCGTGAACTCAAAACAAAGAGAAGTTTCCAATCCGGCTATAATCGAGCAAGACTTTTTCGCGGTTGTGGAATCAAATGCCTCAGCCTAGAGAACCTAAACTTGAAGAAGTGGACCATTAGAGAGTTTTTCTAAGAATCACTTGTCATAGGCCTCAAAGTAGCACTTGTTTAGAGTGAAATCTTGAAATTCCTTCGAAAATCTCTATGTCGACCTACGTACCAAAAACAAGAAGGGGAACGACACGAAAGTTACATAGGAAGTTAGGGTGGATAGGTTATATGATGGTAGGATCAATTACATTGCGTTCCCCAACCGTTAATATATGTTTCTGGATGTGACATTTAGGGACTGCTTGCGCAGATTTCAGCGTGAACCCAAAACAAAGAGAAGTTTCCAATCCGGCTATAGAATCGAGCTAGATTTTTTCGCGGTTGGGGAATCAAATGCCTCACCCTAGAAAACCTAAATTTGAAGAACTGAACCATTAGAGAGTTTTTCTAAGAATCACTTGTCATAGGCCTCAAAGTAGCACTTGTTTAGAGTGAAATCTTGGAAATCCATCGAAAATCTCTATCGACCTACGTACCAAAACTAGAAGGGGAACGACACGAAAGGTACATAGGAAGTTAGGGTGGATAGGTTAGATGATGCTAGGATCAATTACATTGCGTTCCCCAACCGTTAATATGTGTTTCTGGATGTGACATTTAGGGACTGCTTGCGCAGATTTCAGCGCGAACCCAAAACAAAGAGAAGTTTCCAATCCGGCTATAGAATCGAGCTAGACTTTTTCGCGGTTGGGGAATCAAATGCCTCACCCTAGAAAACCTAAATTTGAAGAAGTGAACCATTAGAGAGTTTTTCTAAGAATCACTTGTCATAGGCCTCAAAGTAGCACTTGTTTAGAGTGAAATGTAAAATTTCTTCAAAAATCTATGTCGACCTACGTACCGAAACAAGAAGGGGAACGACACGAAAGTTACATAGGAAGTTAGGGTGGATAGGTTATATGATGGTAGGATCAATTACATTGCGTTCCCCAACCGTTAATATATGTTTCTGGATGTGACATTTAGGGACTGCTTGCGCAGATTTCAGCGCGAACCCAAAACAAAGAGAAGTTTCCAATCCGGCTATAGAATCGAGCTAGACTTTTTTCGGTTGGGAATCAAATGCCTCACCCTAGAAAACCTAAATTTGAAGAAGTGGATCATTAAAGAGTTTTTCTAAGAATCACTTGTCATAGGCCTCAAAGTAGCATGTGTTTAGAGTGAAATCTTGGAATTCCATCGAAAATCTCTGTGTCGACCTACGTACCGAAATAAGGTACATAGGAGTTAGGGTGGATAGGTTAGATGATGGTAGGATCAATTATATTGCGTTCCCCAACCGTTAATATATGTTTCTGGATGTGACATTTGGGACTGCTAGCGCCGATTTTAGCGTGAACTCAAAACAAAGAGAAGTTTCCAATCCGGCTATAATCGAGCAAGACTTTTTCGCGGTTGTGGAATCAAATAACTCAGCCTAGAGAACCTAAACTTGAAGAAGTGGACCATTAGAGAGTTTTTCTAAGAATCACTTGTCATAGGCCTCAAAGTAGCACTTGTTTAGAGTGAAATCTTGAAATTCCTTCGAAAATCTCTATGTCGACCTACGTGCATCAAAACAAGAAGGGGAACGACACGAAAAAGTTACATAGGAAGTTAGGGTGGATAGGTTATATGATGGTAGGATCAATTACATTGCGTTCCCCAACCGTTAATATATGTTTTCTGGATGTGACATTTAGGGATCGCTTGCGCAGATTTCAGCGTGAACCCAAAACAAAGAGAAGTTTCCAATCCGGCTATAGAATCGAGCTAGACTTTTTCGCGGTTGGGGAATCAAATGCCTCACCCTAGAAAACCTAAATTTGAAGAACTGAACCATTAGAGAGTTTTTCTAAGAATCACTTGTCATAGGCCTCAAAGTAGCACTTGTTTAGAGTGAAATCTTGGAAATCCATCGAAAATCTCTATCGACCTACGTACCAAAACTAGAAGGGGAACGACACGAAAGGTACATACGAAGTTAGGGTGGATAGGTTAGATGATGGTAGGATCAATTACATTGCGTTCCCCAACCGTTAATATATGTTTCTGGATGTGACATTTAGGGACTGCTTGCGCAGATTTCAGCGCGAACCCAAAACAAAGAGAAGTTTCCAATCCGGCTATAGAATCGAGCTAGACTTTTTCGCGGTTGGGGAATCAAATGCCTCACCCTAGAAAACCTAAATTTGAAGAAGTGAACCATTAGAGAGTTTTTCTAAGAATCACTTGTCATAGGCCTCAAAGTAGCACTTGTTTAGAGTGAAATGTAAAATTTCTTCAAAAATCTCTATGTCGACCTACGTACCGAAACAAGAAGGGGAACGACACGAAAGTTACATAGGAAGTTAGGGTGGATAGGTTATATGATGGTAGGATCAATTACATTGCGTTCCCCAACCGTTAATATATGTTTCTGGATGTGACATTTAGGGACTGCTTGCGCAGATTTCAGCGTGAACCCAAAACAAAGAGAAGTTTCCAATCCGGCTATAGAATCGAGCTAGACTTTTTCGCGGTTGGAGAATCAAATGCCTCACCCTAGAAAACCTAAATTTGAAGAAGTGGATCATTAGAGAGTTTTTCTAAGAATCACTTGTCATAGGCCTCAAAGTAGCATGTGTTTAGAGTGAAATCTTGGAATTCCATCGAAAATCTCTGTGTCGACCTACGTACCGAAACAAGAAGGGGAACGACACGAAAGTTACATAGGAAGTTAGGGTGGATAGGTTATATGATGGTAGGATCAATTATATTGCGTTCCCCAACCGTTAATATATGTTTCGATGTGACATTTGGGATCGCTAGCGCCGATTTTAGCGTGAACTCAAAACAAAGAGAAGTTTCCAATCCGGCTATAAATCGAGCAAGACTTTTTTCAAGCGGTTGTGGAATCAAATGCCTCAGCCTAGAGAACCTAAACTTGAAGAAGTGGACCATTAGAGAGTTTTTCTAAGAATCACTTGTCATAGGCCTCAAAGTAGCACTTGTTTAGAGTGAAATCTTGAAATTCCTTCGAAAATCTCTATGTCGACCTACGTACCGAAACAAGAAGGGGAACGACACGAAAGTTACATAGGAAGTTAGGGTGGATAGGTTATATGATGGTAGGATCAATTACATTGCGTTCCCCAACCGTTAATATATGTTTCTGGATGTGACATTTAGGGACTGCTTGCGCAGATTTCAGCGTGAACCCAAAACAAAGAGAAGTTTCCAATCCGGCTATAGAATCGAGCTAGACTTTTTCGCGGTTGGGGAATCAAATGCCTCACCCTAGAAAACCTAAATTTGAAGAACTGAACCATTAGAGAGTTTTTCTAAGAATCACTTGTCATAGGCCTCAAAGTAGCACTTGTTTAGAGTGAAATCTTGGAAATCCATCGAAAATCTCTATGTCTATCGACCTACGTACCAAAACTAGAAGGGGAACGACACGAAAGGTACATACGAAGTTAGGGTGGATAGGTTAGATGATGCTAGGATCAATTACATTGCGTTCCCCAACCGTTAATATATGTTTCTGGATGTGACATTTAGGGACTGCTTGTGCAGATTTCAGCGCGAACCCAAAACAAAGAGAAGTTTCCAATCCGGCTATAGAATCGAGCTAGACTTTTTCGCGGTTGGGGAATCAAATGCCTCACCCTAGAAAACCTAAATTTGAAGAAGTGAACCATTAGAGAGTTTTTCTAAGAATCACTTGTCATAGGCCTCAAAGTAGCACTTGTTTAGAGTGAAATGTAAAATTTCTTCGAAAATCTCTATGTCGACCTACGTACCGAAACAAGAAGGGGAACGACACGAAAGTTACATAGGAAGTTAGGGTGGATAGGTTATATGATGGTAGGATCAATTACATTGCGTTCCCCAACCGTTAATATATGTTTTTGGATGTGACATTTAGGGACTGCTTGCGCAGATTTCAGCGCGAACCCAAAACAAAGAGAAGTTTCCAATCCGGCTATAGAATCGAGCTAGACTTTTTCGCGGTTGGGGAATCAAATGCCTCACCCTAGAAAACCTAAATTTGAAGAAGTGGATCATTAAAGAGTTTTTCTAAGAATCACTTGTCATAGGCCTCAAAGTAGCATGTGTTTAGAGTGAAATCTTGGAATTCCATCGAAAATCTCTGTGTCGACCTACGTACTAAAACAAGAAGGGGAAATAAGGTACATAGGAGTTAGGGTGGATAGGTTAGATGATGGTAGGATCAATTATATTGCGTTCCCCAACCGTTAATATATGTTTCTGGATGTGACATTTGGGACTGCTAGCGCCGATTTTAGCGTGAACTCAAAACAAAGAGAAGTTTCCAATCCGGCTATAATCGAGCAAGACTTTTTTCGCGGTTGTGGAATCAAATGCCTCAGCCTAGAGAACCTAAACTTGAAGAAGTGGACCATTAGAGAGTTTTTCTAAGAATCACTTGTCATAGGCCTCAAAGTAGCACTTGTTTAGAGTGAAATCTTGAAATTCCTTCGAAAATCTCTATGTCGACCTACGTATCAAAACAAGAAGGGGAACGACACGAAAGTTACATAGGAAGTTAGGGTGGATAGGTTATATGATGGTAGGATCAATTACATTGCGTTCCCCCAACCGTTAATATATGTTTTTCGGATGTGACATTTAGGGATCGCTTGCGCAGATTTCAGCGTGAACCCAAAACAAAGAGAAGTTTCCAATCCGCTATAGAATCGAGCTAGACTTTTTTCGCGGTTGGGGAATCAAATGCCTCACCCTAGAAAACCTAAATTTGAAGAAGTGAACCATTAGAGAGTTTTTCTAAGAATCACTTGTCATAGGCCTCAAAGTAGCACTTGTTTAGAGTGAAATCTTGAAATTCCATCGAAAATCTCTATGTCGACCTACGTACCAAAAAACAAGAAGGGGAACGACACGAAAAGGTACATAGGAAGTTAGGGTGGATAGGTTAGATGATGGTAGGATCAATTACATTGCGTTCCCCAACCGTTAATATATGTTTCTCGGATGTGACATTTAGGGACTGCTTGCGCAGATTTCAGCGAACCCAAAACAAAGAGAAGTTTCCAATCCGGCTATAGAATCGAGCTAGACTTTTTTTTTTTGCGGTTGGGGAATCAAATGCCTCACCCTAGAAAACCTAAATTTGAAGAAGTGAACCATTAGAGAGTTTTTCTAAGAATCACTTGTCATAGGCCTCAAAGTAGCACTTGTTTAGAGTGAAATCTTGGAATTTCTTCGAAAATCTCTATGTCGACCTACGCATCAAAACAAGAAGGGGAAACACGAAAGTTACATAGGAAGTTAGGGTGGATAGGTTATATGATGGTAGGATCAATTACATTGCGTTCCCCAACCGTTAATATATGTTTCTGGATGTGACATTTAGGGACTGCTTGCGCAGATTTCAGCGGGAACCCAAAACAAAGAGAAGTTTCCAATCCGCTATAGAATCGAGCTAGACTTTTTCGCGGTTGGGGAATCAAATGCCTCACCCTAGAAAACCTAAATTTGAAGAAGTGGAACCATTAGAGAGTTTTTCTAAGAATCACTTGTCATAGGCCTCAAAGTAGCACTTGTTTAGAGTGAAATCTTGGAATTCCATCGAAAATCTCTATGTCGACCTACGCATCAAAACAAGAAGGGGAACATAGGAGTTAGGAAGTTAGGGTGGATAGGTTATATGATGGTAGGATCAATTACATTGCGTTCCCCAACCGTTAATATATGTTTCTGGATGTGACATTTAGGGATCTGCTTGCGCAGATTTTAGCGTGAACCCAAAACAAAGAGAAGTTTCCAATCCGGCTATAGAATCGAGCAAGACTTTTTTTTCGCGGTTGGGAATCAAATGCCTCACCCTAGAAAACCTAAATTTGAAGAAGTGGACCATTAGAGAGTTTTTCTAAGAATCACTTGTCATAGGCCTCAAAGTAGCACTTGTTTAGAGTGAAATCTTGAAATTCCATCGAAAATCTCTATGTCGACCTACGCATCAAAACAAGAAGGGGGGAACGACACGAAAGTTACATAGGAAGTTAGGGTGGATAGGTTATATGATGGTAGGATCAATTACATTGCGTTCCCCAACCGTTAATATATATGTTTCTCGGATGTGACATTTAGGGATCGCTTGCGCAGATTTCAGCGTGAACCCAAAACAAAGAGAAGTTTCCAATCCGCTATAGAATCGAGCTAGACTTTTTCGCGGTTGGGGAATCAAATGCCTCACCCTAGAAAACCTAAATTTGAAGAAGTGAACCATTAGAGAGTTTTTCTAAGAATCACTTGTCATAGGCCTCAAAGTAGCACTTGTTTAGAGTGAAATCTTGAAAATTTCATCGAAAATCTCTATGTCGACCTACGTACCAAAACAAGAAGGGGAACGACACGAAAGGTACATAGGAAGTTAGGGTGGATAGGTTATATGATGGTAGGATCAATTACATTGCGTTCCCCAACCGTTAATATATGTTTCTGGATGTGACATTTAGGGATCGCTTGCGCAGATTTCAGCGTGAACCCAAAACAAAGAGAAGTTTCCAATCCGCTATAGAATCGAGCTAGACTTTTTTTCGTTGTTGGGGAATCAAATGCCTCACCCTAGAAAACCTAAATTTGAAGAAGTGGAACCATTAGAGAGTTTTTCTAAGAATCACTTGTCATAGGCCTCAAAGTAGCACTTGTTTAGAGTGAAATCTTGAAATTTCATTCGAAAATCTCTATGTCGACCTACGCACCAAAACAAGAAGGGGACGACACGAAAGTTACATAGGAAGTTAGGGTGGATAGGTTATATGATGGTAGGATCAATTACATTGCGTTCCCCAACCGTTAATATATGTTTCTCGGATGTGACATTTAGGGATCGCTTGCGCAGATTTTAGCGTGAACCCAAAACAAAGAGAAGTTTCCAATCCGGCTATAGAATCGAGCAAGACTTTTTCGCGGTTGGGGAATCAAATGCCTCACCCTAGAAAACCTAAATTTGAAGAAGTGGACCATTAGAGAGTTTTTCTAAGAATCACTTGTCATAGGCCTCAAAGTAGCACTTGTTTAGAGTGAAATCTTGAAATTCCTTCGAAAATCTCTATGTCGACCTACGTACATCAAAACAAGAAGGGGAACGACACGAAAAGTTACATAGGAAGTTAGGGTGGATAGGTTAGATGATGGTAGGATCAATTACATTGCGTTCCCCAACCGTTAATATATGTTTCTGGATGTGACATTTAGGGACTGCTTGCGCAGATTTCAGCGTGAACCCAAAACAAAGAGAAGTTTCCAATCCGGCTATAGAATCGAGCTAGACTTTTTTCGCGGTTGGGGAATCAAATGCCTCACCCTAGAAAACCTAAATTTGAAGAAGTGAACCATTAGAGAGTTTTTCTAAGAATCACTTGTCATAGGCCTCAAAGTAGCACTTGTTTAGAGTGAAATCTTGAAAATTTCATCGAAAATCTCTATGTCGACCTACACGCATCAAAACAAGAAGGGGAACGACACGAAAGGTACATAGGAAGTTAGGTGGATAGGTTATATGATGGTAGGATCAATTACATTGCGTTCCCCAACCGTTAATATATGTTTCGGATGTGACATTTAGGGACTCGCTTGCGCAGATTTCAGCGTGAACCCAAAACAAAGAGAAGTTTCCAATCCGCTATAGAATCGAGCTAGACTTTTTCGCGGTTGGGGAATCAAATGCCTCACCCTAGAAAACCTAAATTTGAAGAAGTGAACCATTAGAGAGTTTTTCTAAGAATCACTTGTCATAGGCCTCAAAGTAGCACTTGTTTAGAGTGAAATCTTGGAATTCCATCGAAAATCTCTATGTCGACCTACGTACCAAAACAAGAAGGGGAACGACACGAAAGGTACATAGGAAGTTAGGGTGGATAGGTTAGATGATGGTAGGATCAATTACATTGCGTTCCCCAACCGTTAATATATGTTTCGGATGTGACATTTAGGGATCGCTTGCGCAGATTTCAGCGTGAACCCAAAACAAAGAGAAGTTTCCAATCCGCTATAGAATCGAGCTAGACTTTTTTTCGCGGTTGGGGAATCAAATGCCTCACCCTAGAAAACCTAAATTTGAAGAAGTGGACCATTAGAGAGTTTTTCTAAGAATCACTTGTCATAGGCCTCAAAGTAGCACTTGTTTAGAGTGAAATCTTGAAATTCCATCGAAAATCTCTATGTCGACCTACGCACCAAAACAAGAAGGGGAACGACACGAAAAGGTACATAGGAAGTTAGGGTGGATAGGTTAGATGATGGTAGGATCAATTACATTGCGTTCCCCAACCGTTAATATATGTTTCGGATGTGACATTTAGGGATCGCTTGCGCAGATTTTAGCGTGAACCCAAAACAAAGAGAAGTTTCCAATCCGCTATAGAATCGAGCTAGACTTTTTCGCGGTTGGGGAATCAAATGCCTCACCCTAGAAAACCTAAATTTGAAGAAGTGGACCATTAGAGAGTTTTTCTAAGAATCACTTGTCATAGGCCTCAAAGTAGCACTTGTTTAGAGTGAAATCTTGAAATTCCATCGAAAATCTCTATGTCGACCTACGTATCAAAAAACAAGAAGGGGAACGACACGAAAGGTACATAGGAAGTTAGGGTGGATAGGTTATATGATGGTAGGATCAATTACATTGCGTTCCCCAACCGTTAATATATGTTTCTGGATGTGACATTTAGGGACTGCTTGCGCAGATTTCAGCGTGAACCCAAAACAAAGAGAAGTTTCCAATCCGGCTATAGAATCGAGCTAGACTTTTTCGCGGTTGGGGAATCAAATGCCTCACCCTAGAAAACCTAAATTTGAAGAAGTGGAACCATTAGAGAGTTTTTCTAAGAATCACTTGTCATAGGCCTCAAAGTAGCACTTGTTTAGAGTGAAATCTTGAAATTCCATTCGAAAATCTCTATGTCGACCTACGCACCAAAACAAGAAGGGGAACGACACGAAAAGTTACATAGGAAGTTAGGGTGGATAGGTTAGATGATGGTAGGATCAATTACATTGCGTTCCCCAACCGTTAATATATGTTTCGGATGTGACATTTAGGGATCGCTTGCGCAGATTTCAGCGTGAACCCAAAACAAAGAGAAGTTTCCAATCCGGCTATAGAATCGAGCTAGACTTTTTCGCGGTTGGGGAATCAAATGCCTCACCCTAGAAAACCTAAATTTGAAGAAGTGAACCATTAGAGAGTTTTTCTAAGAATCACTTGTCATAGGCCTCAAAGTAGCACTTGTTTAGAGTGAAATCTTGAAATTTCTTCGAAAATCTCTATGTCGACCTACGTATCAAAACAAGAAGGGGAACGACACGAAAGTTACATAGGAAGTTAGGGTGGATAGGTTATATGATGGTAGGATCAATTACATTGCGTTCCCCAACCGTTAATATATGTTTCGGATGTGACATTTAGGGATCGCTTGCGCAGATTTCAGCGTGAACCCAAAACAAAGAGAAGTTTCCAATCCGGCTATAGAATCGAGCTAGACTTTTTCGCGGTTGGGGAATCAAATGCCTCACCCTAGAAAACCTAAATTTGAAGAAGTGAACCATTAGAGAGTTTTTCTAAGAATCACTTGTCATAGGCCTCAAAGTAGCACTTGTTTAGAGTGAAATCTTGAAATTCCATCGAAAATCTCTATGTCGACCTACGCACCAAAACTAGAAGGGGAACGACACGAAAGGTACATAGGAAGTTAGGGTGGATAGGTTAGATGATGGTAGGATCAATTACATTGCGCTTCCCCAACCGTTAATATATGTTTCTGGATGTGACATTTAGGGATCGCTTGCGCAGATTTCAGCGTGAACCCAAAACAAAGAGAAGTTTCCAATCCGGCTATAGAATCGAGCTAGACTTTTTCGCGGTTGGGGAATCAAATGCCTCACCCTAGAAAACCTAAATTTGAAGAAGTGAACCATTAGAGAGTTTTTCTAAGAATCACTTGTCATAGGCCTCAAAGTAGCACTTGTTTAGAGTGAAATCTTGAAAATTTCTTCGAAAATCTCTATGTCGACCTACGCATCAAAACAAGAAGGGGAACGACACGAAAGTTACATAGGAAGTTAGGGTGGATAGGTTATATGATGGTAGGATCAATTACATTGCGTTCCCCAACCGTTAATATATGTTTCTGGATGTGACATTTAGGGACTCGCTTGCGCAGATTTCAGCGTGAACCCAAAACAAAGAGAAGTTTCCAATCCGCTATAGAATCGAGCTAGACTTTTTTCGCGGTTGGGGAATCAAATGCCTCACCCTAGAAAACCTAAATTTGAAGAAGTGGATCATTAGAGAGTTTTTCTAAGAATCACTTGTCATAGGCCTCAAAGTAGCATGTGTTTAGAGTGAAATCTTGGAATTCCATCGAAAATCTCTATGTCGACCTACGCCAAAACAAGAAGGGGAACGAAGGTACATAGGAGTTAGGGTGGATAGGTTAGATGATGGTAGGATCAATTATATTGCGTTCCCCAACCGTTAATATATGTTTCGGATGTGACATTTGGGATCGCTTAGCGCAGATTTTAGCGTGAACTCAAAACAAAGAGAAGTTTCCAATCCGGCTATAGAATCGAGCAAGACTTTTTTCGCGGTTGGGGAATCAAATGCCTCACCTAGAGAAACCTAAATTTGAAGAAGTGGACCATTAGAGAGTTTTTCTAAGAATCACTTGTCATAGGCCTCAAAGTAGCACTTGTTTAGAGTGAAATCTTGAAATTCCTTCGAAAATCTCTATGTCGACCTACGCACCAAAACAAGAAGGGGAACGACACGAAAGTTACATAGGAAGTTAGGGTGGATAGGTTATATGATGGTAGGATCAATTACATTGCGTTCCCCAACCGTTAATATATGTTTCTGGATGTGACATTTAGGGATCGCTTAGCGCAGATTTCAGCGTGAACCCAAAACAAAGAGAAGTTTCCAATCCGGCTATAGAATCGAGCTAGACTTTTTCACGGTTGGGGAATCAAATGCCTCACCCTAGAAAACCTAAATTTGAAGAAGTGAACCATTAGAGAGTTTTTCTAAGAATCACTTGTCATAGGCCTCAAAGTAGCACTTGTTTAGAGTGAAATCTTGAAATTCCATCGAAAAATCTCTATGTCGACCTACGTACCGAAACAAGAAGGGGAACGACACGAAAATTACATAGGAAGTTAGGGTGGATAGGTTTTATGATGGTAGGATCAATTACATTGCGTTGCCCAACCGTTAATATATGTTTCTGGATGTGACATTTAGGGATCGCTTGCGCAGATTTCAGCGTGAACCCAAAACAAAGAGAAGTTTCCAATCCGGCTATAGAATCGAGCTAGACTTTTTCGCGGTTGGGGAATCAAATGCCTCACCCTAGAAAACCTAAATTTGAAGAAGTGAACCATTAGAGAGTTTTTCTAAGAATCACTTGTCATAGGCCTCAAAGTAGCACTTGTTTAGAGTGAAATCTTGAAATTTCATCGAAAATCTCTATGTCGACCTACGTATCAAAACAAGAAGGGGAAACGACACGAAAGTTACATAGGAAGTTAGGGTGGATAGGTTATATGATGGTAGGATCAATTACATTGCGTTCCCCAACCGTTAATATATGTTTCTGGATGTGACATTTAGGGATCGCTTGCGCAGATTTCAGCGTGAACCCAAAACAAAGAGAAGTTTCCAATCCGGCTATAGAATCGAGCTAGACTTTTTCGCGGTTGGGGAATCAAATGCCTCACCCTAGAAAACCTAAATTTGAAGAAGTGGACCATTAGAGAGTTTTTCTAAGAATCACTTGTCATAGGCCTCAAAGTAGCACTTGTTTAGAGTGAAATCTTGGAATTCCATCGAAAATCTCTATCGACCTACGTACCAAAACAAGAAGGGGAAATAAGGTACATAGGAGTTAGGGTGGATAGGTTAGATGATGGTAGGATCAATTATATTGCGTTCCCCAACCGTTAATATATGTTTCGGATGTGACATTTAGGATCGCTTGCGCCGATTTTAGCGTGAACCAAAAACAAAGAGAAGTTTCCAATCCGGCTATAAATCGAGCAAGACTTTTTTCGCGGTTGGGGAATCAAATGCCTCACCCTAGAAAACCTAAATTTGAAGAAGTGGACCATTAGAGAGTTTTTCTAAGAATCACTTGTCATAGGCCTCAAAGTAGCACTTGTTTAGAGTGAAATCTTGAAATTCCTTCGAAAATCTCTATGTCGACCTACGTACCGAAACAAGAAGGGGAACGACACGAAAGTTACATAGGAAGTTAGGGTGGATAGGTTATATGATGGTAGGATCAATTACATTGCGTTCCCCAACCGTTAATTTATGTTTCTGGATGTGACATTTAGGGATCGCTTGCGCAGATTTCAGCGTGAACCCAAAACAAAGAGAAGTTTCCAATCCGGCTATAGAATCGAGCTAGACTTTTTCGCGGTTGGAGAATCAAATGCCTCACCCTAGAAAACCTAAATTTGAAGAAGTGGATCATTAAAGAGTTTTTCTAAGAATCACTTGTCATAGGCCTCAAAGTAGCATGTGTTTAGAGTGAAATCTTGGAATTCCATCGAAAATCTCTATGTCGACCTACGTACCAAAACAAGAAGGGGAACATAGGAAAAGTTACATAGGAAGTTAGGATAGGTTAGATGATGGTAGGATCAATTATATTGCGTTCCCCAACCGTTAATATATGTTTCGGATGTGACATTTAGGGATCGCTTGCGCAGATTTTAGCGTGAACCCAAAACAAAGAGAAGTTTCCAATCCGCTATAGAATCGAGCAAGACTTTTTTCGCGGTTGGGGAATCAAATGCCTCACCCTAGAAAACCTAAATTTGAAGAAGTGGACCATTAGAGAGTTTTTCTAAGAATCACTTGTCATAGGCCTCAAAGTAGCACTTGTTTAGAGTGAAATCTTGAAATTCCATCGAAAATCTCTATGTCGACCTACGTACCAAAACAAGAAGGGGAACGACACGAAAGTTACATAGGAAGTTAGGGTGGATAGGTTATATGATGGTAGGATCAATTACATTGCGTTCCCCAACCGTTAATATATGTTTTTCGGGATGTGACATTTAGGGATCGCTTGCGCAGATTTCAGCGTGAACCCAAAACAAAGAGAAGTTTCCAATCCGCTATAGAATCGAGCTAGACTTTTTCGCGGTTGGGGAATCAAATGCCTCACCCTAGAAAACCTAAATTTGAAGAAGTGGACCATTAGAGAGTTTTTCTAAGAATCACTTGTCATAGGCCTCAAAGTAGCACTTGTTTAGAGTGAAATCTTGAAATTCCATCGAAAATCTCTATGTCGACCTACGCATCAAAACAAGAAGGGGAACGACACGAAAAGTTACATAGGAAGTTAGGGTGGATAGGTTATATGATGGTAGGATCAATTACATTGCGTTCCCCAACCGTTAATATATGTTTCGGATGTGACATTTAGGGATCGCTAGCGCCGATTTTAGCGTGAACCCAAAACAAAGAGAAGTTTCCAATCCGGCTATAGAATCGAGCTAGACTTTTTCGCGGTTGGGGAATCAAATGCCTCACCCTAGAAAACCTAAATTTGAAGAAGTGGACCATTAGAGAGTTTTTCTAAGAATCACTTGTCATAGGCCTCAAAGTAGCACTTGTTTAGAGTGAAATCTTGAAATTCCATCGAAAATCTCTATGTCGACCTACGCACCAAACAAGAAGGGGAACGAAATAAAGTTACATAGGAAGTTAGGGTGGATAGGTTATATGATGGTAGGATCAATTACATTGCGTTCCCCAACCGTTAATATATGTTTCTCGATGTGACATTTAGGGACTGCTAGCGCAGATTTTAGCGTGAACCCAAAACAAAGAGAAGTTTCCAATCCGCTATAGAATCGAGCAAGACTTTTTCGCGGTTGGGGAATCAAATGCCTCACCCTAGAAAACCTAAATTTGAAGAAGTGGACCATTAGAGAGTTTTTCTAAGAATCACTTGTCATAGGCCTCAAAGTAGCACTTGTTTAGAGTGAAATCTTGAAATTCCATCGAAAATCTCTATGTCGACCTACGTATCAAAACAAGAAGGGGAACGACACGAAAGTTACATAGGAAGTTAGGGTGGATAGGTTATATGATGGTAGGATCAATTACATTGCGTTCCCCAACCGTTAATATATGTTTCGGATGTGACATTTAGGGATCGCTAGCGCCGATTTTAGCGTGAACCCAAAACAAAGAGAAGTTTCCAATCCGGCTATAGAATCGAGCAAGACTTTTTCGCGGTTGGGGAATCAAATGCCTCACCCTAGAAAACCTAAATTTGAAGAAGTGGACCATTAGAGAGTTTTTCTAAGAATCACTTGTCATAGGCCTCAAAGTAGCACTTGTTTAGAGTGAAATCTTGAAATTCCATCGAAAATCTCTATGTCGACCTACGTACCAAAACAAGAAGGGGAACGACACGAAAAGTTACATAGGAAGTTAGGTGGATAGGTTATATGATGGTAGGATCAATTACATTGCGTTCCCCCAACCGTTAATATATGTTTCGGATGTGACATTTAGGGATCGCTTGCGCAGATTTCAGCGCGTGAACCCAAAACAAAGAGAAGTTTCCAATCCGGCTATAGAATCGAGCTAGACTTTTTCGCGGTTGGGGAATCAAATGCCTCACCCTAGAAAACCTAAATTTGAAGAAGTGGACCATTAGAGAGTTTTTCTAAGAATCACTTGTCATAGGCCTCAAAGTAGCACTTGTTTAGAGTGAAATCTTGAAATTCCATCGAAAATCTCTATGTCGACCTACGTACCAAAACAAGAAGGGGAACGACACGAAAGTTACATAGGAAGTTAGGGTGGATAGGTTAGATGATGGTAGGATCAATTACATTGCGTTCCCCAACCGTTAATATATGTTTCTGGATGTGACATTTAGGGATCGCTTGCGCAGATTTCAGCGTGAACCCAAAACAAAGAGAAGTTTCCAATCCGGCTATAGAATCGAGCTAGACTTTTTCGCGGTTGGGGAATCAAATGCCTCACCCTAGAAAACCTAAATTTGAAGAAGTGGACCATTAGAGAGTTTTTCTAAGAATCACTTGTCATAGGCCTCAAAGTAGCACTTGTTTAGAGTGAAATCTTGAAATTCCATCGAAAATCTCTATGTCGACCTACGTACCGAAACAAGAAGGGGAACGACACGAAAGGTACATAGGAAGTTAGGTGGATAGGTTAGATGATGGTAGGATCAATTACATTGCGTTCCCCAACCGTTAATATATGTTTCTGGATGTGACATTTAGGGATCGCTTAGCGCCGATTTCAGCGTGAACCCAAAACAAAGAGAAGTTTCCAATCCGGCTATAGAATCGAGCTAGACTTTTTCGCGGTTGGGGAATCAAATGCCTCACCCTAGAAAACCCTAAATTTGAAGAAGTGAACCATTAGAGAGTTTTTCTAAGAATCACTTGTCATAGGCCTCAAAGTAGCACTTGTTTAGAGTGAAATCTTGAAATTTCTTCGAAAATCTCTATGTCGACCTACGCACCAAAAACAAGAAGGGGAACGACACGAAAGTTACATAGGAAGTTAGGGTGGATAGGTTATATGATGGTAGGATCAATTACATTGCATTCCCCCAACCGTTAATATATGTTTCGGATGTGACATTTAGGGATCGCTTGCGCAGATTTCAGCGTGAACCCAAAACAAAGAGAAGTTTCCAATCCGGCTATAGAATCGAGCTAGACTTTTTCGCGGTTGGGGAATCAAATGCCTCACCCTAGAAAACCTAAATTTGAAGAAGTGAACCATTAGAGAGTTTTTCTAAGAATCACTTGTCATAGGCCTCAAAGTAGCACTTGTTTAGAGTGAAATCTTGAAATTCCATCGAAAATCTCTATGTCGACCTACGTACCAAAACAAGAAGGGGAACGACACGAAAGGTACATAGGAAGTTAGGGTGGATAGGTTATATGATGGTAGGATCAATTACATTGCGTTCCCCCAACCGTTAATATATGTTTCTGGATGTGACATTTAGGGACTGCTTGCGCAGATTTCAGCGTGAACCCAAAACAAAGAGAAGTTTCCAATCCGGCTATAGAATCGAGCTAGACTTTTTCGCGGTTGGGGAATCAAATGCCTCACCCTAGAAAACCTAAATTTGAAGAAGTGGAACCATTAGAGAGTTTTTCTAAGAATCACTTGTCATAGGCCTCAAAGTAGCACTTGTTTAGAGTGAAATCTTGGAATTCCATCGAAAATCTCTGTGTCGACCTACGTACCGAAACAAGAAGCGGAACGACACGAAAGGTACATAGGAGTTAGGGTGGATAGGTTAGATGATGGTAGGATCAATTACATTGCGTTCCCCAACCGTTAATATATGTTTCTAGATGTGACATTTAGGATCTGCTTGCGCCGATTTTAGCGTGAACCCAAAACAAAGAGAAGTTTCCAATCCGGCTATAAATCGAGCAAGACTTTTTTCGGGTTGGGGAATCAAATGCCTCACCCTAGAAAACCTAAATTTGAAGAAGTGGACCATTAGAGAGTTTTTCTAAGAATCACTTGTCATAGGCCTCAAAGTAGCACTTGTTTAGAGTGAAATCTTGAAATTCCTTCGAAAATCTCTATGTCGACCTACGTATCAAAACAAGAAGGGGAACGACACGAAAGTTACATAGGAAGTTAGGGTGGATAGGTTATATGATGGTAGGATCAATTACATTGCGTTCCCCAACCGTTAATATATGTTTCTCGATGTGACATTTAGGGACTCGCTTGCGCAGATTTCAGCGTGAACCCAAAACAAAGAGAAGTTTCCAATCCGCTATAGAATCGAGCTAGACTTTTTTCGCGGTTGGGGAATCAAATGCCTCACCCTAGAAAACCTAAATTTGAAGAAGTGAACCATTAGAGAGTTTTTCTAAGAATCACTTGTCATAGGCCTCAAAGTAGCACTTGTTTAGAGTGAAATCTTGAAATTTCATCGAAAATCTCTATGTCGACCTACGTACCAAAACAAGAAGGGGAACGACACGAAAGGTACATAGGAAGTTAGGGTGGATAGGTTATATGATGGTAGGATCAATTACATTGCGTTCCCCAACCGTTAATATATGTTTCGGATGTGACATTTAGGGATCGCTTTTGCAGATTTCAGCGTGAACCCAAAACAAAGAGAAGTTTCCAATCCGGCTATAGAATCGAGCTAGACTTTTTCGCGGTTGGGGAATCAAATGCCTCACCCTAGAAAACCTAAATTTGAAGAAGTGAACCATTAGAGAGTTTTTCTAAGAATCACTTGTCATAGGCCTCAAAGTAGCACTTGTTTAGAGTGAAATCTTGGAATTCCATCGAAAATCTCTATGTCGACCTACGTATCAAAACAAGAAGGGGAACGACAAAAGGTACATAGGAAGTTAGGTGGATAGGTTATATGATGGTAGGATCAATTACATTGCGTTCCCCAACCGTTAATATATGTTTTCGGATGTGACATTTAGGGATCGCTTGCGCAGATTTCAGCGTGAACCCAAAACAAAGAGAAGTTTCCAATCCGGCTATAGAATCGAGCTAGACTTTTTTTTCGCGGTTGGGGAATCAAATGCCTCACCCTAGAGAACCTAAATTTGAAGAAGTGGACCATTGGAGAGTTTTTCTAAGCATCACTTGTCACAGGCCTCAAAGTAGCACTTGTTCAGAGTGAAATCTTGAAATTCCATCGAAAATCTCTATGTCGACCTACGTACCGAAACAAGAAGGGGAACGACACGAAAGGTACATAGAAAGCTAGGGTGGATAGGTTAGATGATGGTAGGAACAATTACATTGCGTTCCCCAACCGTTAATATATGTTTCCGGATGTGACATTTAGGGATCGCTTGCGCCGATTTCAGCGTGAACCCAAAACAAAGAGAAGTTTCCAATCCGGCTATAGAATCGAGCTAGACTTTTTCGCGGTTGGGGAATCAAATGCCTCACCCTAGAGAACCTAAATTTGAAGAAGTGGACCATTAGAGAGTTTTTCTAAGAATCACTTGTCATAGGCCTCAAAGTAGCACTTGTTTAGAGTGAAATCTTGAAATTCCATCGAAAATCTCTATGTCGACCTACGTACCAAAACAAGAAGGGGAACGGTAAAGGTACATAGGAAGTTAGGGTGGATAGGTTAGATGATGGTAGGATCAATTATATTGCGTTCCCCAACCGTTAATATATGTTTCGATGTGACATTTAGGGATCGCTAGCGCCGATTTTAGCGTGAACCCAAAACAAAGAGAAGTTTCCAATCCGGCTATAGAATCGAGCAAGACTTTTTCGCGGTTGGGGAATCAAATGCCTCACCCTAGAAAACCTAAATTTGAAGAAGTGGACCATTAGAGAGTTTTTCTAAGAATCACTTGTCATAGGCCTCAAAGTAGCACTTGTTTAGAGTGAAATCTTGAAATTCCTTCGAAAATCTCTATGTCGACCTACGCACCAAAACAAGAAGGGGAACGACACGAAAAGTTACATAGGAAGTTAGGGTGGATAGGTTATATGATGGTAGGATCAATTACATTGCGTTCCCAACCGTTAATATATGTTTTTCGGATGTGACATTTAGGGACTGCTTGCGCAGATTTCAGCGTGAACCCAAAACAAAGAGAAGTTTCCAATCCGCTATAGAATCGAGCTAGACTTTTTCGCGGTTGGGGAATCAAATGCCTCACCCTAGAAAACCTAAATTTGAAGAAGTGGACCATTAGAGAGTTTTTCTAAGAATCACTTGTCATAGGCCTCAAAGTAGCACTTGTTTAGAGTGAAATCTTGGAATTCCATCGAAAATCTCTATGTCGACCTACGCATCGAAACAAGAAGGGGAACGACACGAAGGTACATAGGAAGTTAGGGTGGATAGGTTAGATGATGGTAGGATCAATTACATTTGCGTTCCCCAACCGTTAATATATGTTTCTAGATGTGACATTTAGGGACTGCTTAGCGCCGATTTTAGCGTGAACTCAAAACAAAGAGAAGTTTCCAATCCGGCTATAGAATCGAGCAAGACTTTTTCGCGGTTGGGGAATCAAATGCCTCACCCTAGAAAACCTAAATTTGAAGAAGTGGAACCATTAGAGAGTTTTTCTAAGAATCACTTGTCATAGGCCTCAAAGTAGCACTTGTTTAGAGTGAAATCTTGAAATTCCTTCGAAAATCTCTATGTCGACCTACGTACCAAACAAGAAGGGGAACGACACGAAAGGTACATAGGAAGTTAGGGTGGATAGGTTATATGATGGTAGGATCAATTACATTGCGTTCCCCAACCGTTAATATATGTTTCGGATGTGACATTTAGGGATCGCTTGCGCAGATTTTAGCGTGAACCCAAAACAAAGAGAAGTTTCCAATCCGGCTATAGAATCGAGCTAGACTTTTTTCGCGGTTGGGGAATCAAATGCCTCACCCTAGAAAAACCTAAATTTGAAGAAGTGAACCATTAGAGAGTTTTTCTAAGAATCACTTGTCATAGGCCTCAAAGTAGCACTTGTTTAGAGTGAAATCTTGAAATTCCATCGAAAATCTCTATGTCGACCTACGTACCAAAACTAGAAGGGGAACGACACGAAAGGTACATAGGAAGTTAGGGTGGATAGGTTAGATGATGGTAGGATCAATTACATTGCGTTCCCCAACCGTTAATATATGTTTCGGATGTGACATTTAGGGATCGCTTGCGCAGATTTCAGCGTGAACCCAAAAACAAAGAGAAGTTTCCAATCCGGCTATAGAATCGAGCTAGACTTTTTCGCTGGTTGGGGAATCAAATGCCTCACCCTAGAAAACCTAAATTTGAAGAAGTGAACCATTAGAGAGTTTTTCTAAGAATCACTTGTCATAGGCCTCAAAGTAGCACTTGTTTAGAGTGAAATCTTGGAATTTCTTCGAAAATCTCTATGTCGACCTACGCACCAAAACAAGAAGGGGAACGACAGAAAGGTACATAGGAAGTTAGGGTGGATAGGTTATATGATGGTAGGATCAATTACATTGCGTTCCCCAACCGTTAATATATGTTTCTCGGATGTGACATTTAGGGATCGCTTATGCAGATTTCAGCGCGAACCCAAAACAAAGAGAAGTTTCCAATCCGGCTATAGAATCGAGCTAGACTTTTTCGCGGTTGGGGAATCAAATGCCTCACCCTAGAAAACCTAAATTTGAAGAAGTGGATCATTAGAGAGTTTTTCTAAGAATCACTTGTCATAGGCCTCAAAGTAGCATGTGTTTAGAGTGAAATCTTGGAATTCCATCGAAAATCTCTATGTGTCGACCTAACAAGAAGGGGAACGAAATAAGGTACATAGGAGTTAGGTGGATAGGTTAGATGATGGTAGGATCAATTATATTGCGTTCCCCAACCGTTAATATATGTTTCTTAGGATGTGACATTTGGGATCGCTTAGCGCCGATTTTAGCGTGAACTCAAAACAAAGAGAAGTTTCCAATCCGGCTATAAATCGAGCAAGACTTTTTCGCGGTTGGGGAATCAAATGCCTCACCCTAGAGAACCTAAACTTGAAGAAGTGGACCATTAGAGAGTTTTTCTAAGAATCACTTGTCATAGGCCTCAAAGTAGCACTTGTTTAGAGTGAAATCTTGAAATTCCTTCGAAAATCTCTATGTCGACCTACGTACCGAAACAAGAAGGGGAACGACACGAAAAGTTACATAGGAAGTTAGGTGGATAGGTTATATGATGGTAGGATCAATTACATTGCGTTCCCCCAACCGTTAATATATGTTTCGGATGTGACATTTAGGGATCGCTTGCGCAGATTTCAGCGTGAACCCAAAACAAAGAGAAGTTTCCAATCCGGCTATAGAATCGAGCTAGACTTTTTTCGCGGTTGGGGAATCAAATGCCTCACCCTAGAAAACCTAAATTTGAAGAACTGAACCATTAGAGAGTTTTTCTAAGAATCACTTGTCATAGGCCTCAAAGTAGCACTTGTTTAGAGTGAAATCTTGGAATTCCATCGAAAATCTCTATGTCGACCTACGTACCAAAACTAGAAGGGGAACGACACGAAAGTTACATAGGAAGTTAGGGTGGATAGGTTATATGATGGTAGGATCAATTACATTGCGTTCCCCAACCGTTAATATATGTTTCTGGATGTGACATTTAGGGACTGCTTGCGCAGATTTCAGCGAACCCAAAACAAAGAGAAGTTTCCAATCCGGCTATAGAATCGAGCTAGACTTTTTCGCGGTTGGGGAATCAAATGCCTCACCCTAGAAAACCTAAATTTGAAGAAGTGAACCATTAGAGAGTTTTTCTAAGAATCACTTGTCATAGGCCTCAAAGTAGCACTTGTTTAGAGTGAAATCTAAAATTTCTTCGAAAATCTCTATGTCGACCTACGTACCGAAACAAGAAGGGGAACGACACGAAAGTTACATAGGAAGTTAGGGTGGATAGGTTATATGATGGTAGGATCAATTACATTGCGTTCCCCAACCGTTAATATATGTTTCTCGATGTGACATTTAGGGATCTGCTTTGCAGATTTCAGCGTGAACCCAAAACAAAGAGAAGTTTCCAATCCGGCTATAGAATCGAGCTAGACTTTTTCGCGGTTGGGGAATCAAATGCCTCACCCTAGAAAACCTAAATTTGAAGAAGTGAACCATTAGAGAGTTTTTCTAAGAATCACTTGTCATAGGCCTCAAAGTAGCACTTGTTTAGAGTGAAATCTTGGAATTCCATCGAAAATCTCTATGTCGACCTACGACCAAAACAAGAAGGGGAAATAAAAGGTACATAGGAGTTAGGGTGGATAGGTTAGATGATGGTAGGATCAATTACATTGCGTTCCCCAACCGTTAATATATGTTTCTGGATGTGACATTTAGGGACTGCTTAGCGCCGATTTTAGCGTGAACTCAAAACAAAGAGAAGTTTCCAATCCGGCTATAGAATCGAGCTAGACTTTTTCGCGGTTGGGGAATCAAATGCCTCACCCTAGAGAAACCTAAATTTGAAGAAGTGGACCATTAGAGAGTTTTTCTAAGAATCACTTGTCATAGGCCTCAAAGTAGCACTTGTTTAGAGTGAAATCTTGAAATTCCTTCAAAAATCTCTATGTCGACCTACGTACCGAAACAAGAAGGGGAACGACACGAAAGTTACATAGGAAGTTAGGGTGGATAGGTTATATGATGGTAGGATCAATTACATTGCGTTCCCCAACCGTTAATATATGTTTCTCGATGTGACATTTAGGGACTCGCTTGCGCAGATTTCAGCGTGAACCCAAAACAAAGAGAAGTTTCCAATCCGCTATAGAATCGAGCTAGACTTTTTCGCGGTTGGGGAATCAAATGCCTCACCCTAGAAAACCTAAATTTGAAGAAGTGGACCATTAGAGAGTTTTTCTAAGAATCACTTGTCATAGGCCTCAAAGTAGCATTGTTTAGAGTGAAATCTTGAAATTCCATCGAAAATCTCTATGTCGACCTACGTACCAAAACTAGAAGGGGAACGACACGAAAGTTACATAGGAAGTTAGGGTGGATAGGTTAGATGATGGTAGGATCAATTACATTGCGTTCCCCAACCGTTAATATATGTTTCTCGGATGTGACATTTAGGGATCGCTAGCGCAGATTTCAGCGTGAACCCAAAACAAAGAGAAGTTTCCAATCCGCTATAGAATCGAGCTAGACTTTTTCGCGGGTTGGGGAATCAAATGCCTCACCCTAGAAAACCTAAATTTGAAGAAGTGAACCATTAGAGAGTTTTTCTAAGAATCACTTGTCATAGGCCTCAAAGTAGCACTTGTTTAGAGTGAAATCTTGAAATTTCATCGAAAATCTCTATGTCGACCTACGCACCGAAACAAGAAGGGGAACGACACGAAAGTTACATAGGAAGTTAGGGTGGATAGGTTATATGATGGTAGGATCAATTACATTGCGTTCCCAACCGTTAATATATGTTTTCGGATGTGACATTTAGGGACCGCTGATTTCAGCGTGAACCCAAAAAAAAAGAGAAGTTTCCAAAAATTTGAGCAAGACTTTTTCGCGGTTGGGGAATCAAATGCCTCACCCTAGAAAACCTAAAGAAGTGAACTAAATTTGAAGAAAGTTTTTAGAGAGTTTTTCTAAAATCACTTGTCATAGGCCTCAATCGAAACAAAAGAGAAGTTTCCAATTAGGGTGGATAGGTTAGATGAATCGAGCATTTGGGATCGCTTGCTTTTCCGGCATAGAATCGAAAGCAAGACTTTTTTAAGCGGTTGGGGAATCAAATGCCTCACCCTAGAAAACCTAAATTTGAAGAAGTGGACCATTAGAGAGTTTTTCTAAGAATCACTTGTCATAGGCCTCAAAGTAGCACTTGTTTAGAGTGAAATCTTGAAATTCCATCGAAAATCTCTATGTCGACCTACGCACCAAAACAAGAAGGGGAACGACACCTAAAGGTACATAGGAAGTTAGGGTGGATAGGTTATATGATGGTAGGATCAATTACATTGCGTTCCCCAACCGTTAATATATGTTTCTGATGTGACATTTAGGGATGCTAGCGCAGATTTCAGCGTGAACCCAAAACAAAGAGAAGTTTCCAATCCGGCTATAGAATCGAGCTAGACTTTTTCAGCGGTTGGGGAATCAAATGCCTCACCCTAGAAAACCTAAATTTGAAGAAGTGAACCATTAGAGAGTTTTTCTAAGAATCACTTGTCATAGGCCTCAAAGTAGCACTTGTTTAGAGTGAAATCTTGAAATTCCATCGAAAATCTCTATGTCGACCTACGCACCAAAACAAGAAGGGGAACGACACGAAAGGTACATAGGAAGTTAGGGTGGATAGGTTATATGATGGTAGGATCAATTACATTGCGTTCCCCAACCGTTAATATATGTTTCGGATGTGACATTTAGGGATCGCTTGCGCAGATTTCAGCGTGAACCCAAAACAAAGAGAAGTTTCCAATCCGGCTATAGAATCGAGCTAGACTTTTTTCGCGGTTGGGGAATCAAATGCCTCACCCTAGAAAACCTAAATTTGAAGAAGTGGACCATTAGAGAGTTTTTCTAAGAATCACTTGTCATAGGCCTCAAAGTAGCACTTGTTTAGAGTGAAATCTTGAAATTCCTTCGAAAATCTCTATGTCGACCTACGCACCAAAACAAGAAGGGGAACGACACGAAAGTTACATAGGAAGTTAGGGGTGGATAGGTTATATGATGGTAGGATCAATTACATTGCGTTCCCCAACCGTTAATATATGTTTCGATGTGACATTTAGGGACTGCTTGCGCCGATTTCAGCGTGAACCCAAAACAAAGAGAAGTTTCCAATCCGCTATAGAATCGAGCTAGACTTTTTCGCGGTTGGGGAATCAAATGCCTCACCCTAGAAAACCTAAATTTGAAGAAGTGGACCATTAGAGAGTTTTTCTAAGAATCACTTGTCATAGGCCTCAAAGTAGCACTTGTTTAGAGTGAAATCTTGAAATTCCATCGAAAAATCTCTATGTCGACCTACGTACCAAAACAAGAAGGGGAACGACACGAAAGGTACATAGGAAGTTAGGTGGATAGGTTATATGATGGTAGGATCAATTACATTGCGTTCCCCCAACCGTTAATATATGTTTCGATGTGACATTTAGGGATCGCTTGCGCCGATTTTAGCGTGAACCCAAAACAAAGAGAAGTTTCCAATCCGGCTATAGAATCGAGCAAGACTTTTTTCGCGGTTGGGGAATCAAATGCCTCACCCTAGAAAACCTAAATTTGAAGAAGTGGAACCATTAGAGAGTTTTTCTAAGAATCACTTGTCATAGGCCTCAAAGTAGCACTTGTTTAGAGTGAAATCTTGAAATTCCTTCGAAAATCTCTATGTCGACCTACGCACCAAAACAAGAAGGGGAACGACACGAAAGTTACATAGGAAGTTAGGGTGGATAGGTTATATGATGGTAGGATCAATTACATTGCGTTCCCCAACCGTTAATATATGTTTTACGATGTGACATTTAGGGACTGCTTGCGCAGATTTCAGCGTGAACCCAAAACAAAGAGAAGTTTCCAATCCGCTATAGAATCGAGCTAGACTTTTTCGCGGTTGGGGAATCAAATGCCTCACCCTAGAAAACCTAAATTTGAAGAAGTGGACCATTAGAGAGTTTTTCTAAGAATCACTTGTCATAGGCCTCAAAGTAGCACTTGTTTAGAGTGAAATCTTGAATTTCAAACGAAAAATCTCTATGTCGACCTACGCACCAAAACAAGAAGGGGAACGTAACACAGAAAGTTACATAGGAAGTTAGGGTGGATAGGTTATATGATGGTAGGATCAATTACATTGCGTTCCCCAACCGTTAATATATGTTTTTCGATGTGACATTTAGGGACTACTTGCGCAGATTTCAGCGTGAACCCAAAACAAAGAGAAGTTTCCAATCCGGCTATAGAATCGAGCTAGACTTTTTTCGCGGTTGGGGAATCAAATGCCTCACCCTAGAAAACCTAAATTTGAAGAAGTGGACCATTAGAGAGTTTTTCTAAGAATCACTTGTCATAGGCCTCAAAGTAGCACTTGTTTAGAGTGAAATCTTGGAAATCCATTCGAAAATCTCTATGTCGACCTACGTACCGAAACAAGAAGGGGAACGACATAAAAGTTACATAGGAAGTTAGGGTGGATAGGTTAGATGATGGTAGGATCAATTACATTGCGTTCCCCAACCGTTAATTTATGTTTTGATGTGACATTTAGGGATCACGCAGATTTTAGCGTGAACCAAAAACAAAGAGAAGTTTCCAATCCGCTATAGAATCGAGCTAGACTTTTTCGCGGTTGGGGAATCAAATGCCTCACCCTAGAAAACCTAAATTTGAAGAAGTGGATCATTAGAGAGTTTTTCTAAGAATCACTTGTCATAGGCCTCAAAGTAGCATGTGTTTAGAGTGAAATCTTGAAATTCCATCGAAAATCTCTATGTCGACCTACGTACCGAGGGGAACGAAGGTTACATAGGAGTTAGGGGTGGATAGG
Source organism: Hyparrhenia diplandra (assembly GCA_015847255.1). Taxonomy (NCBI): domain Eukaryota; kingdom Viridiplantae; phylum Streptophyta; class Magnoliopsida; order Poales; family Poaceae; genus Hyparrhenia; species Hyparrhenia diplandra. Next base: position 587 of record JADLZK010002156.1, on the reverse strand, counting down.
TTAGATGATGGTAGGATCAATTATATTGCGTTCCCCAACCGTTAATATATGTTTTTTCGATGTGACATTTAGGGACTGCTAGCGCCGATTTTAGCGTGAACTCAAAACAAAGAGAAGTTTCCAATCCGCCTATAATCGAGCAAGACTTTTTCGCGGTTGTGGAATCAAATGCCTCACCCTAGAGAACCTAAACTTGAAGAAGTGGACCATTAGAGAGTTTTTCTAAGAATCACTTGTCATAGGCCTCAAAGTAGCACTTGTTTAGAGTGAAATCTTGAAATTCCTTCAAAATCTCTATGTCGACCTACGCACCAAAACAAGAAGGGGAACGACACGAAAAGTTACATAGGAAGTTAGGGTGGATAGGTTATATGATGGTAGGATCAATTACATTGCATTCCCCAACCGTTAATATATGTTTCTGGATGTGACATTTAGGGATCGCTTGCGCAGATTTCAGCGTGAACCCAAAACAAAGAGAAGTTTCAATCCGGCTATAGAATCGAGCTAGACTTTTTTCGCGGTTGGGGAATCAAATGCCTCACCCTAGAAAACCTAAATTTGAAGAACTGAACCATTAGAGAGTT
>JADLZK010002155.1:0-53839 GCA_015847255.1 Hyparrhenia diplandra | reverse complement strand
AAATCTTTAGGTATGGCAAAATTGACAACATAGATAATATGGTATAAGATACATATAAAAATATCATCATAATCAAGTACAAAATGGCAGAGGATGTTAAAAAAATATTTAAGATACTATTGTTGTACTATATTCAAGGTATGGCCGCTGCCTTACCTTGCCACCATGGTCCTCCGCCCCTGCGCGCATGTTCACTAGCTAGTAAAATATACACTACCTCATAATTTCTGAACTGGGACAACTCTAATATTATAGATGTGTGTTGCTATGGATCAAGCTCTTACTTTTTTTTTTGGTAAATCTGTTGACGTAAAAGTAGTTAGGCTCCTCGCGAACACACTTAGGTAGGCTAGAAGGATTGAGCCTGGAATACGGGGACGTGCCGACCAATTTGACCCTACAATTGACAAGGATCAGTAATTACGAGTGGAACGTGCCGAGTGTTGCCGGACATTTCGAAAGGGCGACTCAAAGAGCCGAAAAACATGCATGAATTGATAAGGTCGTCAAAACCGGCTAAATGTGTATATGAAAGTATGAGCATCAAAATAGCCGACTTGGGTAAAGTTGTAGGATGTACATAAATAAACGTGTCAAAACTCATCATTATAGTCGATTGAATGTGGCTGTTCAATCGGCTATCACAACTTAAATTACATGAATGGCGAAAACATTCTGAGATATGAACATATATGATGAAAATCAACACAACAAACAATGCACTCACATATATCTGATCTAAAAGTTTGATTCTCAGTGCAGCCAGGAGGATTGCCACTACTAAGGACGAATTTCTTACCGCTGTGCTTAAATCTAAACGTTTCTCTAATAAATTTTTCTAGACCGCATCAAAAAGTACTCCAAAATTTGTCTTACGGTCATCTATTTTGCAGGTCAAGGACATCCCAAATGCCAATACAATTGTTCGATTCACAGAGGGAACTCAAATATTTAGAACTAGAGGATTCCCAGCGTTGCATGGTTTGAAAGGGGTATTGTTAAAGGATTGAATTGTAATCACTAAGAAATATGATCACAATTAGCTATTGAGGACAATTACTTTTTGTGCAAGTTAGAAACAAAGTTAGTAATGAAGAACTTAAATGTATGAAACATAGTATATACTCATTGGCATAAAGATTATTTAATCTTATGTTTAAACTCAAAGCTGAACCAATATCGAATAGGAATATTTAGATATGTTGAACAGGTGACAACTTGTAATGTAATAAAACATATATAATAATTTATTTGAGAAAATCCTTAGTAGATGTGTCATGACCCAAAAAGTGGCCTGACGAGGCCCAACAGGGCACCTCGCACACGGCCGGGGCATGGCCGGGCGCGCGGCTCCTCTCCGGGCGCCCGCCGCCGTCCGCCGTGAGCACGCTTCGTCAATTACTTCGCAATTAAGTAAGGAATATTTAAGGAACAAAGATAGGAATAAAATAGGGAATAAATAGATTGCTTGTAAAAGAGGAATTCCAATCTATAAGGAAACCTCTAGAACTTTCTTAGCATGCAAGTCTCCCTCGGACTATAAATACAAGGGGCATGTAATCGTTTGGATCTTAAGCAAAAAATTAAAAGGGGTAGCTCCCCAAATAGCTCCTATCTCTCCCCTCTCTCTCTCCACGCCGCGCCTTCCTCCGTAACCGCCACCGCCACCACACGCGCCGCCCAGCGCCGCCACCCTCCTCCCGCCCGCCGACGCGCCGCCGTTCTTTGGCGCGAGCTTCCGCCGCTTCGTCGCCACCGCCTCCATCACCTCCTTCCCGCCCCGACGAGCGGCGATTCCGTGTCGGTTCCAAACAATCTAGCCCGGGTTCGGCAAACGGTATCCGAGACCGAGATGATTCCCACCACCGACGGCCGACCACCACCAACGCCAAGATCCGATGGACGGCCACAAGATCGCCGAGCTCGGATGGAGATTTGCGAAGTTTCGTGATCTCGCGAGGGAAATCCAGCCACCTTCACCGCCCTCCCGGAGAAGTTGGATGAACGGCCTGCCCGATGACGCATAAACGGCGACACGGCCACGGGGCGCCGCCAACAACGCCGCGCCGCCCATGGCGCTCAATCGACATCCACGGCGATCGGTGGCGTTTCTTAACGTATGCGAGAAGAATCCGCAAGCGCCGCGGAATTGTCGTTATAGCATTTCACCCGAAAGTATTCGTGGTATCGTATTTCCACGAGGAACGGTTTGTGTGACTTCTCTCTCGAATAGAGTCACCCTAGGATAACTATGGGTGGTGAGGTATCTTTATGGGCTCAAACTTTCTAGCAGGGATCACTTGGTGTTATGTCCTCACTTCGGGCACCAGGCAATCGCCCAAACGGGATGGAGGCCGGCAATTGCACCGCGCCACACCCGAACGTGGGGATTACAAGGGACGGACAAGGTCATCACAACCCCTGACCGCCTACCCCCTCAACCGTGGGATGCGCCACAAAGATAGAAAACCCTTAGCCTAGACACCACGTCTACACTAGTGATTATTACTCTAGCGTGTCGACAAGGCTTACCCGTCTCCGGGGTCAGCACCGCCCCGAGGGAACGACTATCAATCCCGCAAGTCTATAACAGCTAGATAATATGCTTAAGAGTAATAAGCCGAAAGAGGGACACAACCATTATTCTTACCCAAAGTGATTAGAAGGTTGTAGAGGTACAAGCGTGGCGGGTGCCGACAAGTCCGGCACTCCGGCCACCCGAGATCCGCAATGCACCGGGGGTACACCGGGACTCCATGGAGAAGAGGCCAAGCCCTCTTCTAGCCTTCCCTCTCTCACTCTCCATTAGAACTAAGAGGAAGAAGAAGAAGATAGGAGTGGAGTGGGATCTTCTTCCTCTCTTCTACATTGTGGCTCCTCCTTGTGTTGTGTGGAATTGGTGTGTGTTGAAGGAGAGGGAGAGGGCCTCCTTTTATAGCTTGAATATAGGGGGCTCTTTGTAAAATGTCCTCCTCCCTCCATTATGGCCACACCGACCAAAGATAGGCGGTTTGGAGGTCCAACGAACCTGGACAACACCTCCACCGACGTTCTCTGCATTGATGTGACCGTCACGAGAAAGGTGGGCCCGGTTGGCAGCAGCAAGGGTGCGGCCGCACCCTAAGGTGCGGGCACACCAAGATCAGGGCCGAATGGGCTCAAATTTGGTGAGCACGTCCGTTTCGTCATTAGCTCTGTTTTGGCGGGTGGTACAATCAAAACAGAGTCCGTATGAAAAAAAGTTATGCCCGAAATACTAAACCCATGTCATGTGGCCCAATATGATTTCATGTTGGTTTTGGGCCTTGACCTTTTGGGCTCATGTTTGGATATTTGTAATCATATGTCTTGGGCTTTTCTCCTCTTTATCCTTGCTTCGCATTGGGCCATTCTTATCTTGTATATTTTCCTTTGCTTTTGGCCCAATATATATATGTTTTCAACATTGCCCTCGCAAAACAAGTGAAGTACCAAAACTTGTGGAAATGGTTAGCTCAAAGCCCTATCACTATTGTGTTTTGGTAGTTTTATACTAATGTTGATGGTATTAAATATGTAGTTAACGACCGTCAACAAACTCCCCACACTTAGTCCTTTGCTCGCCCTCGAGTAAAGGTTGAGGACTAAGATGGGTCATCTCCTTGATATGTAACCCATATACAAGTTATTCCAAGCTTCACCTCGCACTTGTGAACTTTTTGATGTGTCTACCATGTTAATCTTGGGTAATTGAATTATGGAACAACATAGATTCAAATCCCCTTGCTTCAAATAAGTGCAGGAACTTGGGTTTTCATTTGATTTTGAAAATGTAAATATAGCATTGCTCCTCGAATGATTCACTTTCGGATCACTCAATTTGTATGTGGTTTGTTCCTCACCAAAGGCTTAGATTTGCCTTTCTTTTTTTTCCCTACCAACTATATAAGGCTTTTGTGGGGTTTTTGGGTAGGTAAAAGAACGGCATACTTGTATCATGTCATTTTGCCTTAGTCAAAAACCGGACCACATGGAGAGACTAGTCATAGGCCTAGATCAAGATGTGCAAAGTGTGTGGAACATTTTTGAGTACTCCAGGTATCATGACTCTCTCTTTTTGGTGGTATTTATTTGAAGGAGGTATGGGCTACCTTATTCTTTTTCTTTCCTTTTCTCTTTTTTTGGACGAGTCTTGACTTCCTCGTCTTTTTTTTGAAAGGACTCATGTCCATCTTTTCTTTCATCATCATTTCATTTTTTTTTTTTTTCAAACATAGCCCATACTTCTCCTTTGGTAACTGGGATTTTTGTGAGAAGTCATGATACTGAGATGAATGGAGTATATTTTTGGTGGATGGAAGGGTGCATGTTGTGCGCAACTCTCGGTGTAAGAGTCGGCATTTTATTTGTGGGTGTACGTGAATCTTGATCTTGGGCATATGAAAAGAATCTCAACATAGGTCACAAACAATTTGACATAGGCTCACCATGAATACAAGTAGCATATGACTATGGTTTTTTTTCATGAATGATCATCATGTCATATGGCTCGTGGGAAATGCATATCATTGAGGAGCATGCTTTTTGAGTTTTGAATTTTTTGAAAACAAATCCCAAGTTCATATAAAAGAGCAAGGTTCTTATCATCCAGCTATATCACATATTCCAATTACTTAGATAACATGGGGTCCCTATGATAAGTGGTTCACAAGCTATAGGAATATTAGCGAGGAATAAAGAGTATGCACATTAATTTTTTTATCAAAGGATAGCATGGAGATGGAGCTCTTTTTTTTTTTTCAAAAGTTTTTTTTTTTGATTTGTTCAATTTTTTAAACCTCAAAACTTATGGTGAATGTGAGAGGGGAGTTGCACAAACCACCGTTTGAAGAGCAAGGAGTTAATGATAGTCGCTCGTCTCGTCCTTCTCCATCGTGAGTTGCTTGGGGTTTGTGCATTGTGTTGGGAGATCTCGGATGGGTGTGAGTGTATGCTTGAGAGATCTCCCCACACTTATTCTTGTACCGGTTTTTTCAAACAAAGAAAACAAAACAAAAGAAAACAAACACATGGCTCTATCGGCATGAACACCGTGGAGCCTTTATTATGGCAACTTTATTTTATTTTTTATTTTTATTTTATTTGTTCACCATAACATCACTCAAACAAGGCTCATATAAAGAAGCAATGTAAGCATAGCCTTGATTTATCTCCAACATAAGATACTCCTAAAGATCATGACAACAGAGCTCTAAGTTCATTAACCTAGTTTTGACACCATGTCAAAGTTTTTGGTTAAAGGAGATCATTTTTAACCTAAGCACCACGCTTAATTTAAGAGATCTATGAATGCATTTACATATGCCTATGTAGACGCACCCAAACTCAAAGCATATGTCATAGCAAGGGAAGCATGAAATTTTTATTTTCATGGAGATAAAAATGAGTGAAGTATTGTGAACGTTACCTTTGCATACCGAGTATAAGTACCGACGAAGATAAGTGGATGAAGCGTCGAACTTGTTGCCGCGGTTTGCATGATGGCTCTGCCAGGTGCTTCTCAAGGCTAGGCCACAAACACACTTAGTGTGTACAGACCATGGGCCTTGATGGTAGCCGCAAAGGATAGGAGACAAGCCCTTCTTGCTTGTTGAAGCAATGAAGGGTGGAGTCGGCGGCACATTATCTTGACCGTGTGAGGCCGACCTGCTCCTCTCCCTCTAATTTTTTTTTAGTCTATAATTATTTTTTTTTAACAACATTTTTTTTTTTTTTTTTTTTCAACATCAATTTTTTTTTTTTTTTCTCTCTCACTTTTTTTTTTTCCTTTTTCTCACTTTCTCTCTTCTTCTTCTTTTTTTTTTTATCTCTTTTTTTTTCCCATCTCTTTTTTTTTTTTTTTCAATTCTTTTTTTTAGCAAGGCGGGGCTGACATCATCTTTTATTTACCCTCATTTTTTTGTATGATCCCTTGGTGGATGGAACTTGGGATTGTCACCATCTTCCCCCACACTTAGACTTTTGTGTAAAAGTCAAGTGTGCAAGGTCCCTCCTCTTGAGCATGTTCCGTCACCCATGAACATCATAACTTTTTTTTTTTGATGTAGCCCTCATGTTCTCGAGCGTCGCATGCCTCTTTGTTCTTCTTAATCGATCTCCACCTGAAATGGTTAGCGACAAGAATACCGAAGGTGCATACTAACTTGATGACATGTTCTTGCTTTTATTAGTAAGAGAAAGAGAAAACTTTTTTGCACTTTTTTTTTCATGATAGTCCGGGGTATCTCCCCGGCAAAGCTTTCTTTATGGTTGTAAGCTTGACCGTGGGAAAACATTGTCCTGCGGTGATGGTGGTGAAGTTCCCGGTTTCACCACTAAGAATTTAGCATTACGCTCAAGTCGCAAGGTTAGCGTCATCATGCTACTACGAGACTTGCAACCATTCTCTTAAAAAGGTTTTGCAAAGAGAACCAAGAGATGGTTGTAATTTTCGTGGAAGCACTTCGGCTAGAAGCAAGACAAACTCAAGAAGACCCAAGGGTGAGCATGTAGGAAGTCTCAAGTGACAACTTGTTATGCTCAAAAAACAAATTTCGCTTGGTCTCAAGAGTTGTTGCTTCGTGCATGTCCATGGCACATGAGGTTTTTTCTCCTCAAAAGATGTGTCATGAAGGGCGGAACATTGAATCTTGACCATTATCAAGAACAATGTTTTATTGGCCAGAGGGACATGACTTGTGTTCGTGTGAGGGCGACAGATGATTCATTTCACTAAGATGTGGAAACAACTTGAGTGGAACGAGTAGAGTTATAGACATCGCCTCCTCGAACGGGTTTTGGTTGGGAAGATGCTTCGCCTTTAGGATGTCTAGGTGTGAGAGGCGGAAGCAATCTTTCCCAACTTCTCATCATGACTCCCCTCTATAGGTTTTTTGTGAAAAAGGGTTTTTCTAGAGGGTAGCCTGTGAGAAGATTGAAGTCAAGGATGAGATAGATATGGAAGTCTAAGCGCACCTCGGGTTACGAGGTTCTTTCGTCATCCTTGAATTCAATCGCGAACTCGGAAGGATACAAAGATTCCTTCCTTCGGTGTTCATGGTTCGGGGAGAGGGCTCAACAATCGGTTCCAATGATGGTAAGGGTAGGGGGTTCGACCGATGAGGGCTCCTCAAAGCTTGACATGCCCTTGTTGTGGAGGGGGATAGGATCTACAAATCGGAGAAGCAAGCTTCTCTAGGATGGGTTTTTCCTATGTTCCATTGTAGGTTTACGTGCAAACGACCCTCCAACGGTCATGTCAAGGCATAGGGCAGCGTCAAGACCCGAACAAAAGATATGCAAAAGCACACTATCGGGTAATGACAAGTCTAGGCCAACATGTATAAACATTATAAACCCGGCCTAGGATGCACCTATGGACTCCTTCTCATCCTACTTGAGATCGAGATTTGTCCTTGGTAGGCATTGATGGGGAAGAATGCTAGACAAAAATTGTCTTTGAGTTCTTCTCATTCCCCATTCAAACTTCCTATGACAATAGTGTACTATTGTTTTGCTTTCCCCTATGAGGGAGAGCGTAAAACAAATTCCACATGTGAATTTCTTGGATCATGCGGGAATGCCGAGGCATGATCATAATTCCTCAAAATCTCGTAGGTGGCAACATAGATTTTCAAAATGGTCACCGTGAGATGGAGTGCCCAACCAAAAAGTTTTTTTAAATTAGGGTGGAGTTCATGGCCGGAAGAAAATTTTGATTTTGAAAAAGATTTTGGCCCTATGAACTCCCCTTTTGAGAAGCGTAAAGATTTTGAATTGGTTGGATGGCTTCATTTTGAAAAGAAAAATAAATAACTATTTTTTTGTTTTTTTTTGGATACAACACACGGTGCTCTAGGCTTCAAAGAGAATTACGACTACCGTCCCCCTTGAGCGGCGCCAGAAATGCTTGTTGACGTTTCTTAACGTATGCAGAAGAATCCGCAAGCGCACGGAATTGTCGTTATAGCATTTCACCCGAAAGTATTCAGGGTATCGTATTTCCACGAGGAACGGTTTGTGTGACTTCTCTCTGAATAGAGTCACCCTAGGATAACTATGGGTGGTGAGGTATCTTTATGGGCTCAAACTCTCTAGCAGGGATCACTTGGCTGTTATGTCCTCACTTCGCACCTCGGCAATCGCCCAAACTCGGGATGGAGACCGGCAATTGCACTGCGCCACACCCGAACGTGGGGGGATTACAAGGGACGGACAAGGCTGTCACAACCCAGCCGCCTACCCCCTCAACCGTGGGATGCGCCACAAAAGATAGAAAACCCTTAGCCTAGACACCACGTCTACACTAGTGATTATTACTCTAGCGTGTCGACAAGGCTTACCCGTCTCCGGGGTCCTTCTTCTAGAGCACCGCCCCGAAGGAACGACTATCAATCCCGCAAGTCTATAACAGCTAGATAATATGCTTAAGAGTAATAAGCCGAAGAGGGACACAACCATTCTTACCCAAAGTGATTAGAAGGTTGTAGAGGTACAAGTGTGGCGGGTGCCGACAAGTCCCAAGACTCAGGCCACCGCAGAGATCCATAATGCACCTGGGGGTACACCGGGACTCCATGGAGAAGAGGCCAAGCCCTCTTCTAGCCTTCCCCTCTCTCACTCTCCATTAGAACTAAGAGGAAGAAGAAGAAGATAGGAGTGGAGTGGGATCTTCTTCCTCTCTTCTACATTGTGGCTCCTCCTTGTGTTGTGTGGAATTGGTGTGTGTTGAAGGAGAGGGAGAGGGCCTCCTTTTATAGCTTGAATGTAGGGGGCTCTTTGTAAAATGTCCTCCTCCCTCCATTATGGCCAAACCGACCAAGGATAGGTGGTTTGGAGGTCCAACGAACCTGGACAACACCTCCACCGACGTTCTCGCATTGATGTGATCGTCACGAGAAAGGTGGGCCCGGTTGGAAAGCCGCAAGGGTACGGCCGCACCCTAAGGTGTGGGCGCACCAAGATCAGGGCCGAATGGGCTCAAATTTGGTGAGCACGTCCGTTTTTAGTCGTTAGCTCCGTTTGGCGGTGGTACACCAAAAACGAGTCCGTATGAAAATGTTATGCCCGAAATACTAAACCCATGTCATGTGGCCCAATATGATTTCATGTTGGTTTTGTGAAAGGTCCTAAATGGCTAGAGGGGGTCAATAGCCTAATAAAATTTCTACAAAAACACTAGAGCAACTTGTTAGTAAATAACAAAGCGTAAATGCGTTTTGCTCTAGCTCTACTTGTCGGCAAGCCTCCTATTGACAATTCTAGTTGCTATAGTCTCTAATTCATACACAAGGGCTAAGTCACTACTTTACCACTAGGTGAACAAGCTAATTACTCTAGCAACTAAGCAAGTCTACTCAAACTACACTAGCACAAGATATATGAAAGTAATGCAAGTGTGTAGAGGTGATATACCACAATGTCGAGGCTAGTCAATCCAATCACCAAGAATGAATCAATGTGATAACCAAATTGAAGCCAATCACCAAGAGACTAGTGGAGACACACGATTTAACCCGAAGTTCACTTGAGCACCCTCAAGCTAATCTCCGTTGTCTTGGACCTTCTCACGTGTGGGTCGAGGTGGAGCTCACTCCAAGCCAAATGCCTTTAGGCTTCTCGCACCCAATGCAAATGAGAGGTACCCAAGACACGAGCAATAGATTACTCACACTTTGTCTTCCCGATGAGGAGTGTGTGACCCTCTCACAAATCACCGGAGGTGGCCAAGAACATACACCTTCTCTTGCCAACGACTCCACCAATCACCAAGCCGGCTAGGAGTGGTGCTCTCCAAGAGCAACAAGAAAACCACCTCCTCACAACGATCCACAAGTGCCACTAGATGCAAAGATCAAAGCAAGTGCACTTGAATCACCTCAACTCACTAGAATGAATGCTCTCAAGCAAAGGAGTGAGGAGGAGGATGAGTGCTCAGCTCTCTAGAGGTGTTAGGATTGATTCAAAATAACAAAGAGGCCTCCTAGAACCGGCCAAAAGGGTATAAATACCCCCCCACCACGAAATGTGGCCGTTGGGGGTGCAATCTGCGCAAAAATCAGCTGGACGACGCAGCGACCGGACTCACTAGTGAGTCCGGCTGGTGGTCCGGCCACAACCGACAACCCCAACCGGTTCGCCGACCGAGCTGCTGGCCGGGTGCAGGTCGCCAGCGTCCGACGGTGCTTCGGTCAGCACCGGAAGCTTCCGGCGGCATATGTCCCGGCGCTCCTCGGCCGATCCACCGAAAAATTGCTCTCTGCGCGCGCGCACTCACGGAGCGTCCGGCCGATTCCGTTCTTCCGGCCGAGTCGGTCACGGTCCGGCCGACTCGAAAGCGGCGAATTTTAAGTCGTTTCTCACCCGCCTTTGCCGACATGCTATCCACCAAGTGTACCAACTTGAGAACAAGGACTAGCATGTTTTTACCACCACGATGCATCCGGCGCAATCGAAAATAGACGTTTCATTTTTCTCAAAAGCGCCCGAATCCACGCCGCAAGCTCGGCGGGAGGGTGAGCGGTACCCAAATCCATCTCAACCCCTGCAACCATCACCGCCGCAAATGTGCCAACACCACCATGTGTACATCACCATGTGCTCGTGTGTTAGCATTTTCACAATCAATTTCGAAGGTTGGGTTAGCTCTCTAGGTTAGAATGCATGCAAATGATTTTGAACCTAGAGGCACATGAGGACCGATATGTACGATAGTTTTCCCCCCTTTTATAGTACGGCTTATCGATCCTATAATCACTCACACCCCCTATGGTGTCTTGAGTGTAAAATCAAAATGGCCCTATGGATATACCTTTGCCTTGAGCCCATTTTGATCCTCGATCCACTCCAAGTCATGCACTTGATCATCATTTGAATCATCTCGATCCATCCACCATGACCATCATGCACCAACCTTGGCTTGACCAATCTCCAACTAAAACAAACACTTAGCATAGAAAGATTAGTCCTAAGGATGTCACTAATTAGCCAAAACCAATCTAGAGATCTTCATTTTGGGCCTTGACCTTTTGGGCTCATGTTTGGATATTTGTAATCATATTTCTTGGGCTTTTCTCCTCTTTATCCTTGCTTCGCATTGGGCCATTCCTATCTTGTATATTTTCCTTTGCTTTTGGCCCAATATATATATGTTTTCAACATTGCCCGCAAAACAAGTGAAGTACCAAAACTTGTGGAAATGGTTAGCTCAAAGCCCTATCACTATTGTGTTTTGGTAGTTTTATACTAATGTTGACGGTATAAAATATGTAGTTAACGACCGTCAACAACGACCCGGTGGCCACGACGGCGGCAACACCGCAGACGCGGCCGGCCTGTCCGACGTGCGCGCCCACGACGTCACCTCGGCCACCACCCGACGCGTCCCGCCATGGGCGCCGCCGGCGGTGGCGATGCTCCCGGTAGCGCCGCCACGCCACCCCCTCCAAGATCATCGACGCCGCAAACAACGAGCACGCCTACCCCAAGGATGCCCCGGTAGGCCGCGACCCGGATCGGCTTCGGTCGGGAGGCTACCACGACGTCCCACCACCGCCGACGAAAAGCCTACCCAACTAGGCCAACATCTCGGGCTACTACAATGGCACGGATAAGTTTCCCCAGTCACTACCAACACCCTCTTTGACATTGGGAACATCCGGAGTGCCAACATGGACGACAAGACGACGTCACTTGGCGTCGACATCGGCGTCGGCTGGGATCAACATCCCGGGCGACACCGGCACCAAGGACTCCAACGGCAATGACGCCCCTCCCAAGGCGCCACCATCGACGACGACGACGCCACGATAGGGCACCATACTGCGTCAACGACGTCCTCAAAAACGCCCGGCGCGCAGATGATGACCCTCCCATTGGCGCCAACGACGTCACCCCCGACGTCCTCGTCATCACCATGCCGACCACTGACAACATCGCCTACAAGGACAACGACTTCAACACCAGCATCCTGAACATCAAGGACGGCATCCCAAGGGCGCCACCAAAGGTGCTGACACCCCCCTCAATGGGCGCCCTTTGCCGTCTCTCTTGAGAGCCACGACACCCGGCTCTGCATCATCATCCCCACCGCGGTTTGCCAACATCAACACTAGCAACGGGGCGTTTTTCCCCATGGGCGCTACTACGGATGAGAACACCGACGCACCCCCAAAGCGCCACCGACGTGGACGGGTCGTTCAATCAGCCGACATACGGCGACAACAATCCGCTACACTTGCGGACATCCTCCGACATCAACAAAGGCGGTGACCACCATCAAGCAAGTCTGCGGATCCGCAAAGGCACCCCGGACCACGTCGACGGATCATCAACCCGAATAAATACATGAGGTATGCCACTATCCAACCGACCCAGCGGTGACTTCTGGTCCATCTCCATACCAAGCACGACAACACGGGAGGGTGGGACACTTCAAACGGTGTCTCCTCGCGGCTTTAAGCTGCCCATCTATGGCGACACCAACAACTACTTCGACTACCTCGACGAAACGGCGCCTGATCGACTACACCTATGGCCCCGACACCTCGCCGTGAACATGGGCCTACAAGCCACGGTGCCGATCCACAACCATTGCGCCATCGACAACTTCGGCCGCGCGGCCGGGACTCGAGCCAAACCAGTTGGCTCACTTTCGTTCCTCGGCGACATCTACGCTCAATACGACTACGCCAACAAGCCGTGGACTACAATGCACCCGCACGATGCTCTACACAGGGAGCACGACAATCCACCTCGCCCGAGTTCCACGCTTCCATCTTCAGCAAGAAGCCTCGACTTGTGAGCTTCACCCGATGACGACAAGAGGTACATGCCACCAACATCAAACCCCTACCTTGTCGACCCGACACACTCCGAGGCTCGTTCCACCTCAACTTGCTACATCAACGGATCACGAGCTACACGACATAGCCGAACCAACAAGCTCGGCGGGAGCACCAGTTTGGGCGACACTTGTGGAGAGCTACGGACTTCCACCCATCGGATTAAAGGTTACCAACCTCATCTTCGTCCAACTCATTTCCCTCTACACGTGGATGCAACAATCTTTGGACCATGCTACTGATCACCCCATCAACAACGCCCGGTAAGATGCGAGAACCACAGCGCGAGGGGCGCTGTTCGGAAAAGGGGGAGAGATGTCATGACCCAAAAAGTGGCCCACGACGGAGGCCCAATAGGGCACCTCGCACACGGCCGGGGCATGGCCCGCGCCGCGCCTCCCGGTGGGCGCCGCCGCCGTCCGCCCGTGAGCACGCCCCGTCAATTACTTCGTAATTAAGTAGGAATATTTAAGGAATAAAGATAGGAATAAAATAGGGAATAAATAGATTGCTTGTAAAAGAGGAATTCCAATCTATAAGGAAACCTCTAGATCTTTCTTAGCATGCAAGTCTCCCTCGGACTATAAATACAAGGGGCATGTAATCGTTTGGATCTTAAGCGAAAAAATTAAAGGGGTAGCTCCCCAAACGGCTCCTATCTCTCCCTCTCTCTCTCTCCACGCGCCTTCCTCCGTAACCGCGCCGCCACCACAGCGCCGCCCACGCGCCGCCACCCTCCTCTCCCGCCGACGGCGCCGCCGCTGCCGCTCTTGGCGCGGCTGCGCCGCCGCCCGTCGCCACCGCCTCCATCGCCTCCTTCCCGCCCGACGAACGGCGATTCCGTGTCGGTTCCAGCCCAATCTAGCCGGGTTCGACAAGATGATTTAATCCCTTTAACCGTCCTTCACGCGTCATATCCCCACGTGTTGTCGCGGATACGAATGAGAAATCTATGAGTTAGAATATTACTATCACCTTCCTATTCTTTTTCTTTCTTTTTTTCTTTTTTTCATTCCTTTTTTTATTTTTTACTTTACTCTATATCAACTACCATCAGTGGAGCTCACCTATAATTTTATCGAAATATATCCATATGAGATCTTGTTTTGAAGAATTTATTAAAAGGAATTCAATGGTGTAATCGAAATTTAATTTGCTTTTTGGTTTATTAGTTATAATATTTTTTAGTTAGTTCAAACAAAGGAGTCCGCCACTAGATGCCATGGTCTTAGTGGAACTGCGAGGTGGCATGCTTGCATGTTGAGAGAACTCCCTAGTGGGGGTTCTCTACATGGAATAGATACACCTTGGTGTGACATTTGGGGATCAATCCACTCTGAACTTAACCTACCTGTTACAGTGAGTTCCCTACCTCTAACTGCAAATCAACTTTGGAATCACCTCAATCAAACTTGGAATGTAGATCTTATAAATCATTTTTTTACAAACCATGCTGCTCACATCATAACAAACACTGATATTATTCCATCCGATGAGGATGCTATTGTGGTCTGGAAACCTTCAATGGTACTTTTACTGCAGAATAAGCCTTCCATTTTCGAAATGTAGAAAACCGGTACAACTGCCTAGTCAGGGACCAAGATGTATAATGAGACGTGTCTAGAAACTCAGGAACTATCTTCCAAACCTAAAAACCTTCTTTTGGAGACTAATTAGAAATGCTTTGGCCACAGATATGAGAGCAGGTAAATACTCAGAAAATGTTACCAAGCTATGCTCTAGTTGTAACTCTCTAGAAAATGATAGTCACCTTTTTTTTTAGTGCAATTTACCTAGAGCTGTTTGGTTCACCTTTAAATCCTCATAT
Organism: Hyparrhenia diplandra; assembly: GCA_015847255.1. Classification (NCBI taxonomy): domain Eukaryota; kingdom Viridiplantae; phylum Streptophyta; class Magnoliopsida; order Poales; family Poaceae; genus Hyparrhenia; species Hyparrhenia diplandra. The sequence goes on along the minus strand of JADLZK010002155.1, from coordinate 39,151 downwards.
ACATGTTTCTAATCTCCCCATGATGATGATCGTGTCCAAGACACTATAGCTTCTATGATCAATGATGAAACTTCAGATGACAATTTAATAAAAAGTCATTTTTACTCTTTGGTACATTTGGAAGGCTAGGAATGATAAAACTATGAACAACAAAACCTGGACCATTTGGCAGATCCATAGTGCTATAAGTGCTGACTTTCAGGTGTCCAAGGCCATGGCTCAAGAAGTATAGATTCCCTTGGAAGAGTTGCTATCTCCTCAACAAAGAGGAGCCAACAATGATCCAATTCCAACAACAGCTTTCCCTGATCCTCAATGCCTTCGTTCTCAACTAATGGCTCCTAACCTTAATCTACTCCAATCTGCTACTCAGGTTTTGCAGCAACAGCCCCAAGCGCCTCTGTATATGATAAGTTTACCAGCCATTTTGGAGGGAGTTTGTTTGTACACAAATGCCTTCTATCTCTCCCGATCAAAGCCAAGTTATTTATAGAAATGCAGGTATTGGTGTATTTCTCGTATGCTCCAATCTGGGACGCCAGTTCAACATTTACATAAAAGCTCATCTAGCTAGTGCAGCATTGGTGTTCGAGGCAGAGGCGGTGGCTCTTGCTCTTGCAGGTACCACCCTTAGGAAGCTCAACATCAATGAAGCCTCCTTCCTCTCTGATAATCCACAACTAGTCACCTATATGAACACTTCCTCTAATGAAGATATTCCAAGATGGGAGGCACAAATATGTACTCAGATTTTCAGGAACATGGCGGCAGGGCAATGCTACAGGGTCTACAAAATGTTTAGAAATCTAAATACCTCGGCTCATGTTCTTGCTTCATAGGATAGGAATCCACTGGATATACATGCAGGTGTCGTTGTAAACTGCCTTTGTGCGGACCATATCTCGAGTTGTTCAATTCAGACTGCTCTTGATCTTGTAAAGTGGGTAAACCTTACCCACTTAACAGCTTGGTGATGTTAATTAATATAACATGTTTCTTATAAAAAAAGACCCACATCTCAGTTAAGTGCTACTTATTTATGGATATTATATTAGCGTGGGGATGAACTATGCTAAGTACCTGCCTATGCCAATCTGCCATGGCGAAGCTGCAAGTCATCCTCATGCTCCAGCTCAGAAGCTCACCGTCCATACACCATTAGGCTCTTTCTAGTTCATAGGGATCCCGTGCTCGAACTGTTTTCTCTAATATGGGATGAGTCACTACAAGAATCCAGAATTATATCTTGGCTGCCAAAATCCGTCAATAGAACGCTAAATTGTCAAAGAATATTCCTCGAGTATTAAACAGTCAAGAAAATTTTGTCAAGGATATAGATAAGGGAAATTCATTTTCTTGGCAGTGTTCGAACTGAATGATGGTTTGCTTGGAGGCTAACTTCCACGGAAACTAGAATTACACATAATTTGGCAAACTAACACGAAAATGTTCAAACCTTCAAGTAAATTAGTCTCTTTGAGTATCGACAACCTCAAAGGAAATATCCCAGAATGCCAAGCTAGGTAATAGTTGCTTCCTTTGCTACCCTTCACCTCTAAGGAAACTGAGGTTTTCATTATTGTTTTTCGAGGGATATAGCTTTTGGTTTTGGTCATTTCTCCATCAAGGTTTCTGAAAAGGAAAAAGTCTACATCACCCCCTCAACTATGGGTGGTAGACTACATAATCCCCCAACCTATGAAACGGTCTATATCACCCTCTGAACTTTTTCGAAAACCCTGTCAAATTACCCCTAAAGCAGCTTTTTGAAAATCATAGTAAATCACAGAAAAATCATAAAATAAAAAATCAAATTGTGTTAGACTCTGAATGAGTAGATCTACACAATGAACATATAATATGGTATGGTTTAGTTCATTTTTTTTGCTGCAGCTTTAAATTTCTATTTTTCCTCATAGCTGTAAAAAATGTACTAAAGCATACCATATTATATGTTCATTGTGTAGATCTACTCATTCGAGTCTAACACAATTTGATGTTTCATTTTACGATTTTTCTGTGATTTACTATGATTTTTCAAAACTGCTTTTAGAGGTAATTTGACCGGTTTTCGAAAGTTCGAAAGTGATATAGACCGTTTCATAGGTTTGGGGGTTATGTAGTCTACCACCCATAGTTGAGGGGGTGATGTAGACTTTTTTCCTTTTCTAAAAAATTTAAATAATGTGAGGAATTCAAACACATTTTTCTTTGGATAGTTGATTTAAAATAAAAAAGTAGTCAACTACAAAGTTGTAGAACTTTCATTTCAGTTGTTCCTCTAGCCGATGTCGTTTGGAAAATTCAAATTTCAAATTTGTGAAATATAAATATTTTTTTATGAATAGATGATTTCAAATTAAATATAAAGTTGTATAACCTTTTACATTTAAGGTCATTTGAAAAGTCAAATTTCAAATGTATTTTCCCTTGCAAATGGCTTCCAATGAAAAACTTGTCAACTACAAAGTTTTATAACTTCTCGAAATCTACAATGTTTTGGTCATTTTTTTCATCCGAGCTCATTAGTAAAATTCAAATTTGAATATTGTCCATTTTTAGAGACTGTTCTAGAATTATCCTAATCTGGAAATCTATTTGCAATGGTGACTAGAACCGCCCACAAAATAGGGCCAATTGTAGAAGCGGCTGAAATACTAGCTGCTCCTACAAATATATTTTTTACAGGCTGCTCATTTTGAGAACCATTTTGAGAGACAGTTTTTAGATTATGCCTCCCTAAAAAGGAGAGACGTCTCCACAAAATGTTTTTCTTAAGTAGTGTCAACCTTTCCAAAGTGGTTGAATCTAGAGAGGGTAAGCTCATGTAGAAGATATCTAATCTCTCAAATCTAGACTCTCAAGAAGTGTATTGGAAAAAAAGACTATATATCCATCATTATGTGTACTATTTTCTTGTTATTAGGATCCTAATAGTATTAAAGTCTTGTTGAGGACATGATCGGTTCAGATATGACCTTGTTAACCACTCAAAAATTGAAGGTGAATCAACTCTATTTTAAGTTTAGATTTGATACATTTGAACAATTGTTGCTGCAACGCGACCTTTGTGTGTTTTCGCTTTGAGAATTGCTTTGGATCAAAGAATCTTTTGATTGTAAATGGAGAACATGGAGAATCAAAGAAGTTGATTGGTGACCAATACAAGTCTTCCTGATGTTGCCTACAAGGCTAGCACGTCACTTTTGGGCCAAGAGAAGAAAGGATCCAAGTCCAACATGTTTTGGAGTTGGATTCGGACGGCAGGAGCACGCCAACTTGTGACAATCACCACGGTTGCATACGGAGTCGCATTTGGGAGGTTCAAGACTCTATAGAAAGCTTATCAAGTCTACTTTCATATGGATCCAGTCTCACATCTATATATTATGGGAAGCAGCCGCATTGACTGTAAGATCACCGAGAGATTTTTTTTGTCTAGAGTGCTACAACACCTTATTTTGCCTCAACGGGCCGTGTATTGAGTTTGGGTCCATTATGGACGCGTCCTAGGGTTGGAGCACGACCCCAATACCCTTGTGCTCGTCCTCCCCACATCATATACCTATTGGTCGCCACCAAGAACAGTTGGGTTTTGTTTTGTTGAAGTTTTAGCCATTGCTACTACCATTTAGACGCGTGTGTCGACTAAACCATCCATTCTACTTGAATCAGAACCCCAAATTTGTGATTTCAGGTTTAGTATTATCTCCACATTTGCAATTGAGTTGCTTGTTCTACCTGTTCTTGCATTTCTTCGATTGCTTGCAGGAATTACCCTAGGGGTTTGGTTGGTCGTGCATCCACGAGATCGTGATGAACCACTGGAATTGGTGTATTGATCGCTAAGGCACAACATCCTTGAATGATTGTAGTCAGATCATGAACGTCTCTCCAGTAAAATCGAAGTTATCCACCTCTTCCGAAAGATCGGGACACTCATACACTCACTCATCAAGTCTCATCCTATTAATATATAGTCTCTATATTGCAAAATGCAAATTTGAACCATTTCAGTAAGGTAAGCTTCTCTGCGTCCCTCCAGAATGCTACTCCCGTAAATATCAATAAGAAGCCATTCAAAGCCATTTTTTTTCTTGTTTTTTTTTTGGGTTAAACTTAACGTGCAAATTTCGGGGTGATTTTAGAAAGGGCCTGTTTGCATTGGTTTGTTACCAAATTACACCAGACTCCACGGCACATCTGACGTCGTAGATTTGGCAACCGTTTTGATTCAAGGCGCACGAGATGTCACGGCAAACGTCGCCAAAAATCTTCCTCGTCGAGCATTTGGCACGGCCGTCGGCCCCAACTTAGGTGCAGCATCTGTACTTTAGGCGCCATCCAAACTGGGCTTACATATCAAACAATTGGAGGTTAGTGTGTGTTTGTTTGGCGTCGGCACTTGCGGTGTGCCGCGACAGCTCCGCAGTTCATTTTTTGCCACAACGCCTCAAAAGTTGGGCGAGCAAATCGAGCACCTCACTTCTGGCGTCGCCTCTGTTCTGTTGCAGCGTGGTGAGGAGCCAGCCAAATTAACGCGCCCCCATAACAGGCTAAAACATAGTATGTAGGTTTCATTTGAATGACCAAGTCACTGACATCAGCTAAAACATATATGCTACCGGCCTACTCATTGATAGCATCATCGCCCAATACGTACGTAATTCTGTCTTCGGACGGTTGCCGTTGTACTTGCGCTCTAGACGTGAATTCGAACGTAAACATCATTGTTATGCTCAGGCATGACATCTGCTCTAAAAAGAACAAACAATCGTAATTGTTCCATTTAAACATTAACTTAGCAAAATTTATAGAAATGAGAAGTCTAGTCAACTTGATTCATTCCGGACGAGATGCATGATCAAATAATTGGCGTGATAAGATAAACTTGGGTAATAACATTTTTTTTTTTTTTTTTTTGCGAAACTGGGTAATAACATATCTAGTACTCCTCTGTCCCTAAAAAGAATTGATTTCTAGAATTGTAAGTCAAACTTTTTGAACTTTGACCGAATGTCTAGAACAACCTATCTTAAGATGTATTTATTAAAATAGTATCATTAGATTTATCATAGAAAATATTTTAATAAGTTGCACACTTTATATTATAAATGTTATTACTCTTCTATATAAATTTAGTCAAATCTAAAAAGTTTGAGTGTCAGAGATTCTAGAAATTGATTTATTTGGAAACGGAGGGAGTAGATACTTAAAAAAAAAATGCTAATTACAAATAATCTGCGTGATAAGATAAACCTTGTGCTTATTCCTATCAAGACACATTTGTTTGAATTTACAAAAATGTTAATTCCAATTACACCCGTTGGCAATGTCGACATTTTGATATTCGGTTATTTTATTTCGGATCCACTAATTCTTCACTCATTTGCTTGCATGTATATATATACACATACTACCCCTCCTTGTATGCACACCCAGACGCCAACGAGCTCACATACGTAACATAAAAATGGCGAGACCCTTGCTCCGTTTCGCGCTCTTGTGCGCCGCCCTGGCGTTTTCCACCTGCGCAGCAGGCCTCCGGCTGGAGCTCACTGCTCACCCACGTCGACGCCAACGAGAACTGCACCACAGAGGAGCGCATGCGCCGTGCCACGGAGCGCACCCACCGCCGGCTGGTGTCCATAGACGGCGAGGCGAGCGCGCCCAACCACTGGAACGATTTACAGTACACGGCCGAGTACCTCATCGGCGACCCGCCGCAGAAGGCGGTGGCCATCATTGACACCGGCAGCAACCTCATCTGGACGCTGTGCTCGACGTGCCGATCAAACCGCTGCCTCGGCCAGAACCTCACCTATTACGACCCGTCCCGGTCGAGCACGGCCAAGCCCGTGGCGTGCAACGACACGGCGTGCGCGCTCGGCTCCGAGACCCGGTGCGCGCGCGACAACAAGGCGTGCGCCGTCAGCACCTGCTACGCCGCCGGCATCATTGGCGGCTTCCTCGACACCGAGGTGTTCACGTTCGGCGGGCAGTCGGAGTCGGAGAACAACATCAGCCTCGCGTTCGGGTGCATCATCACCGAGTCCAGCCTCAACCCGGGCTACCTGGACGGCGCGTCCGGCATCATCGGGTTGGGCAGGGGCAAGCTGTCGCTGCCGTCGCAGCTCGGCGATAACAGGTTCTCCTACTCCCTCGCGCACTACTTCAGCGACGCCGCGAACACGAGCAGCTTGTTCGTCGGCGCGTCCGCCGCCCTGAGCAGCGGCGCGCCGGCGACGTCCGTGCCGTTCCTCAAGAACCCTGACGACCACCCGTTTGACACGTTCTACTACCTTCCACTCAAGGGGGATCACGGTGGGGAAACCAAGCTCGACGTCCCCGCGGCCGCGTTCGAACTCCGGGAGGTCGCGCCGGCGAAGTGGGGCGGCACGTTCATCGACCTGGGCTCCCCGTTCACGCTCCTCGTCGACGTGGCGTACCAGGCGCTGAGAAATGAGCTGGTGCGGCAGCTGGGCGCCAGCGTCGTGCCGCCGCCGGCAGAGCCGAAAAGGCTCGACCTGTGCGTGGGCGTTGCGCACGGGGACGCCGGCAAGCTGGTACCCCCGCTGGTCCTGCACTTTGGAAGCGGCGACGGCAGCAGCAGCGGCGGTGGAGACGTCATGGTGCCGCCGGAGAATTACTGGGCTCCCGTGGACGACGCCACGACGTGCATGGTGGTGTTCAGTACCGGACGACACCACGACGTGCTGAACCGGACCACCATCATTGGCAACTACATGCAGCAGAACATGAACCTGCTCTACGACCTCGAACAAGAGGTGCTCTCCTTCCAGCCGGCGGACTGCAGCTCCATGTGATTGGTTTATTATATATGATGCCGCCGCTAGCCGGTTACACGGCCGTGATGAAGGTGTTTGCTGGACACTGTTAGTGTTTAAGCAGAAGATTGAATTGCTCTATAGTCTATCGATCCTTTGAGAACTCTATTATCTTCATGGCTCAAAATTCGTGTATGAGGTTTGTTGGACTTTGTATTACTCGTTTGTAATAATGAACAACCATCCGGCCTCTAGCCTAGTGGTTAGAGTATCTGAGTAGAAAAAACAGTCAAAAAATAATTTACAGCCATATGCATCCGTCTATGCAAAAGCTGAGGTATTAATAAAATTTGGGATCTTGTAATCTTAGGTTAACATGGAAGCAGGTTGGCTTTTCCTTCATATGCATGCATGAATCATGATGATTTAAAAGTATGGTACGCACATAAGAAAGATTAGCAACAAACTGAAGTTCAAAATTAACACACATATGAAATAAACAGAAATTGTCAGCTAAGTCTAACACGCTCACAAGTAACACAGGAGGTATACGTACATGCATGAAAAACAATCTATCAATTACGTTTAAAGTTTGAAACAATCTAACACAGGAGTTTAAACTGACACAGGAGTTTAAACTAACACAGGAGAGGCAACTTGCTACATGCATAAAAAATCTGTTACATGATTCATTGTTTGTAAACTAATAGGTGGAACACATACGTGCATCTAAAAAGTGGCCAACACGACACTATTAAAGGCGTTACATGCGAAAAAAAAACATGTTAGTTAAATACATCACGTCCATTGTTTGCAAACTAAAAATTTCACTCTGAGGCTGACCTAGATTAGTCTAATGGTTTAGTGTGGTGCACACTTGTCAAACTTAGCATTGGGTAGCTTAGAAATAGTCCAGAGATCAAATGGAGCAAACTTCATTTTGGGAAGTTCTCGATTCGACAAAGTTTTGGCTCTGTTTGGGGCTTCGGACGGTTCATCAAACGCTAGGGATATGCGTCCGATGCAGTCAAGTTGGATTGTGTGCTGTCCTGCGTGCACTGGATGCAGAAACACACATCGGAGACAGGCATCTGACGCACGGGGTCGTGCGTCCGTTGATGGTCCAAAGCGGGTTAAAATGTGAAAATATGCATTAGACGCGTTAGGTGCTGCTGCGTCTGACATTGGCTGCAACTGATGTGACTTTAGACTGGTTTGTTTGTTTGTATCAAACTAGCCGTTGTAGGGCAGCGGACGCGTCCGATGCAACATAAAAGTGCTGAATTTGTGCCCAACAGTCATGGCTTGTGTGTGTGTGTGGGGGTGGGTGGGTATTTTTACTCTTCCAACTCGTCCATATGATGTCTCTTGCATATTTGTTTAGCTAAGAAACACCTTTGGAGTGGAAGGGAGTGCAAGAGCCTAGTGAGGTTGTTGGGATTTGCAAATCACAAGATTAAGTACCTCATTAGTGCGTAGGGAGTAGCAAGTGTGCATCCACTCTTCTCATTAGGCTTGTTTGGGTCAAGTGAGATTTTGTGCTTGTTACTTTTGGTGATCGTCATCACTTAGATGGCTTGGTGGTGATTTAGTGCTTGAAGATCATCCGGTGGTGATTGTGGATGACTCAAGCCATGGTGTGAGCGGTTGTGGGCGATTCACCTCGACGACAGGCGTCAAAGAATCAGCCCATAAAGAGAACTTGATCCTTGTGCGGATCAAGGGGGAGCGATACCCTTGCGAGGGTGCTCCAACGAGGACTAGTGGGGAGTGGCGACTCTCCGATACCTCGGAAAAACATTGCCATGTTCTTCTTCCTCTCTTTACTTTGAGCATTTACTTTCAAGCAATTAAATTCATGTTTTTACAATATTAGAAGTGCCAGAGTAAGAGTTGGAACATACAAAACTTTTGTGTGGTAGAATTATAGAAACACTTTTAGGCACAAGGGGTGAAGATGGCCTGGTTAGGATTTAATTATCGCAACAATTTTTAGAAGATCCCAATTCAACCCGCACCCCTACCCCCCTCTCTCTCTTGGGCATTTTGATTCTTTCAAGTGTGTCAACGAGGTTTTAGAATGATGTACAAACACCTCGACGAGTCAAAGTTGTCGATCACTATGATCTGCAGAAACTTCTGAGCTGACACCATTGATGCCGGCAAGGCATGGATGATCATGATGTATATATTGCAGAATCACACATGCACAGTTATGCGGTCAACTGTGGGAGCAAGAACATAACTAATAGCTCGACGACTAAAACTCTTTGGTTATAGATTAATAATACCACATGAAAATGGGAATCACGGGGAAGCATCATGGAAGAGAAACCACATTCATGAAGGATCAGAAGCTAAAGCCTTTCTACATGAGCGGCTCCGAAACCTGCCTCTTGTCTAGCAGTGCCACTGCTCCTAGTCCCCCCCTCCCCCCCCTCTAGCATTACGTCGGAGGCCAAAGAGCACTAGTACACGCCTGCGCTATAATCATTGTTGGAAACTTTCTTTGATCCCGTTTTTTCAACCGGGATTGCCCATCCGAGACTAAAGGGGTCCTTTAGTCCCAGTTCTGTCCACTAGGATTAAATGTGGTATTTAGTCCTGGTTCATATTATGTACCGACACTACACGACGCACCTGGTCAGTGATTCATGTCCTCTTTTTGTTTTATTTCATTTATTTTCTATTATTTGTTGTTTCTTATTTCGTTTTGTTGTTTCTTTACAATTACAATGATCGTCGCGAAATTCCAGAGGTTCATACAAATCATGCGAATTTCAACAAAGTCACTACACACAAGATCTGTCCAAGTATCTCACTACAAAGTCATCATGCACACACTCTAAATTATTTCACTACAAACTATAACGATTCAGAATAGTACATTATAACCAACAACCAATACTAATTTAAATTCCTAGAACTTCATGATGTCGCACCGCATTACTTTCGAGAGAAGTGCATGTCATTGATTTCATAGGAGCAAATGTCACTGATGTTGATCAATGTATTTATTAGTGCACTTCCCTTTGCTTGACAAGATCGTTCACAAGGTCTACTCATTACCATCAGTAGAGGTCCAGATCTAGGCCTAGTTACAATAATTATTTCCTGGATTCCCTCTCTAGTGAAAACAGGTTCACCAAAATTCTATCTATAACTGTGGTGGTTATCTGAACTTTACATATATAGAGAGATAACAATGAATCTAAATTTGGATATAAGTTATGAGACTGACCACATCCTCTATGTTGTTGACATAAATAGATTCACAAAAAGGTCCCAATATCATGGTGAAGGCCCACTTCCCAAGCACCCGTTCTTGTTTGAGTTGTTTCTCCATCCAATGTCGTTTGGAAAATTTAAATTTTCAAATGTGTGAAATTGAAATATAATTGTTTATGAATAGATAATTTAAAATGAAAAGATTGTCAACGACAAAGTTGTATAACTTTTCAAGATCTATAACTTTTGGTTTGGTTGTTTTCTCCATTTTAACGTCATTTGAAAAAGTCAATTTCAAATGTATTTTCCTTGGGTTTCAATGAAAAACTTGTCAACAACAAAATTGCACACTTTTCAACATCTACAACTTTTGTTTTGGTCATTTTTTTTTTCATCAGAGGTCATCTAAAATTCAAATTTGAATACCGTCTATTTTTAGAGACAGTTCTAGATTCAAACATTCTGTGGAAATCTTTTTTGCAGTGGTGGCTAGAACCGCCCCCTACAAATAGAGCCAATTATAGAGGCAGCTGAAATACCTGCTGCTCCTACAAATGTATTTTTTAACAAGCTGCTCGTTTTGAGAACCATTTTTTAATGATGGTTTTAAATTGAGCCGCCTTAAAAAAGAGAGACATCTTGACAAATATTTTTTTGAAGTAGTGCCAACCTTACCAAAAGTGGTTCAATCTAGCTAGAGAGTACGCTCACGTAGAAGATATCTGATCTCTCAAATCTAGACTCTAAAGACATGCATTGGAAAAAAGACCATCAATCATTATATATACTTTTTTTCCTGTTAGGATTCTCATAGTATTTATGGGCTTGTGCATTTCTACCCCTGTTTTTTCATGCCCGTTTGTGATTTTGCCCTCATTTTTTGTAACTTTGTGATTTTGCCCCTGTAATTTTGAAACGAAGGAAGACTTTACCCCTGATCTGTTAAGACCCTATAACGGTGTTAACTTTTAGACAAATGGACAACTTTTCCCATTCGTTTTTTGCCCCCGTTTTATTATGTTCCTTATGTTTTCTGCGCGGGCCCTTGCTGCTGAGCCACTAACATGTGGACCCCACTTGTCAGCACCTTCTCTTACCTCCCAATCCGCCATTGACGCATGCAGGCGAAGCTCCACCACTGGCCGCGCACTGAGGCAGTCGAGGTAGCGCCGGGGCTGGGGAGCTCCACCACGATCGCCAAGACCGGCGCATCGGGTTCGAGGGCGACCGCTAGATTAGCAATCCGAGTTGGCCACCCCCCGCAAAGACACCCGACCGACCCGTGAGCGCGAGCTGAGGGACAAGGGTTGAGGAGATTGGGGAGAGGGTGAAGGTTACGGGGAGAGTTAGCTCCCCCACTGGGAGCCCCGCCATCGGGCCCTACGGGGAGAGTTAGCGCCCCAACGGGAGCCCGCCGTTGAAATCCTAGGTCGCGACGCGGCTACACGCCTTGACCCCGGGAGCATGAGCCGAGGGGTGAGTAGTGAGGAGGGCGGGGAGAGGGGAGGGCGATTGGGAGATAGAGAATCATCGCTGGAGCAGCGCGCCGCTGAGCCCACCCCACCGCCGCATCGTTGGAGTCCCGATGCGAAGGAAGGAGTCGCGAGCGATGTTTTGTGCGACTCCGAGTAAGAAAGGCCCATGGACATTCCTGTCTATATTTCATCCGCCTGACTTTTCTTTTTTCTATTTTTTTGCCATTTAATCCAAATATTGTAAACGCTGTTAAAAGGAGGGGTAGACGGTGGCTTCACTCAGAAAAAATGAGGGTAAAAAACACAAAGTTAAAAAAGAGGGTAAAATCACCATTGAGCCTGAAAGTAGGGGTAGAAACACCAAATTCCCTATTAAATTCTCATCCTATTAATATATAATCTCTAGCTGTGGGCCTGTCCAGACCTAGGTGCGGACACCAACCTAGGTGCGGCATCTGCAGGTACGACCATCTAAACAGAGCTAAAATATCAAACAATTGAAGGTTAAGGGTGTGTTTGGTTGGCGTCCGCATTTGCAGTGTGCCACAACGTCTCAAAAGCTGGGCGAGCAAATCGATCGAGCGCCTCACTTCTGTCGTCGTCTCTGAATCTGTTGCAGCGTGGTGAGGAGCCAGCCAAACGCACCGTAACAGGCTAACACCGAACATGATGCCACCTGATTGTCTTCTAGGAGAGATGGAGTATATACCACCACAAAAGCGATTAAGTTGCCAGCTTCTAGGGTACAATGCAAAAATAATATATTTAGCACCGAGCATTTCTATACTATGCATCAAGAACTTGCCGAAGAATCTTTATATGTAGGTTCATTTGAATGATCAAGTCACTGACATCAGCTAAAACATATGCTACCGGCCTACTCATTGATAGCATCATCGCCCAATACGTACGTAATTCTGTCTTCGGAAGGTTGCCGTTGTGCGCTCTTGCTAGACGTGAATTCCAACGTAAACATCATTGTCATGCATGACATCTGCTCGAATCTTAATTGTCCATTTAAACATTAACATAGCAATATTTAGATAAATGGAGTCTTGTAAAATTGTTTCATTCCGACGCGATGCATGATCAAATGATCGGCGTGATAAGATAAACTTTGCTAATAACATATAGCTAGTACACACTTAATAAATTCTAATTCCAAATAATCATCTGGGTCACTACCGGAATCCCCATCTTTGTCAAGTGCCCGAACGTCTGTCGAAAGTGTATTATTTCAGGCACTCTGCAAAAGCCTGCTTTGTTGTGTGCCCCGATGAAAACACACGACAAAAAATACACTTGGTAAAGACTGGCTTTGCCGTCTATTTTTTTTTTTGGCACTTGCTAAAGATGCATTTTGTTGTGTGTGTTTTTTTGGCACTGATGCATTTTGCCGTGTGCCAAATTTCTGAGTAAATCAACTTTTCAAATCACGTTTTGAAGTACTAAACTAATTTAAATGAATTATTTTGGTCATTTCTTCAATTGACAAAGCGATAGTAACATTGTTCACAAAATCTAAATCTCTCATATAGTTTCATGAAACTCGAGGAGAGATATATAAGATTTGTGAACAATGTTATTACCACTATGTCGGATGAACAAATGACTAAATAAACTTTGTGGATCTTGAGAAGTTATGAAACTTTGTAGTTGACAATGTTTACATTTGAGATCATCTTGTTATCAAAAGCTACGTTTGAATTTCAAAAGTTTTAAATTCAAAATTTTCAAAGGACCTCAGACAATGGAAAAACAACCAAAATGAAAATTATAGATCTTAAAAAGTTATGAAACTATAATTGACAACTTTTTAATTTAAAATCATCTTATCATGCAAAACTACGTTTGAACTTCTCAAATCTGAAATTTAAAATTTGTAAACGACCTCCTAAGGAGAACTTCCTAAATGAAAATCGTAGATCTTGAAACGTTATAAAAACTTTATAATTAACAACATTTTGATTTAATTTTGCTCAGGGCCTCAAAGAATGGATTTATTGTATAATATGTGGGGAACCAATTCAACCAAGAGGAAATCTAAACACAATAGTGACAGTGTGGTGCGGTAAAAGACGCGGTACGCGCAAGTGAGAGGTTGCAGGTTGAGTCCGGCCGCGTAGCGTGTGAATTTTGTTGGAAAAATGCCACAATTTTTTTTTTCAATTGAATTTTTTTTCCAATGTCATTTGGGCCCTCGGCAAAACAAAGAAGGGGACTCCGGTAGTGCGTGATAAGATAAACCTTGTGCTTATTCCTATCCAGAAACATTTGTTTGATTTTACAAAAAAAAAAAAAAATCTTCCAAATGCACCCGTTTGGATGTCGACATATTGACATTGGGTTCTTATATTTACTATCCAATAATTCTTCACTCATTTAGTTGCATCTATATATACTCTTACCCTCCCGCCCGATGCACACACACCACACACACACGCGCCAACGAGCTCACATAACAAAAAAAAAAAAAAAAAAAAAAAAAAATGGCGAGACCCTTTCTCCGTTTTGCGCTCATGTGCGCCGCCCTGGCGTTTTGCACGTGCGCAGCAGGCCTCCGACTGGAGCTCACCCACGTCGACGCCAAGGAGAACTGCACCGCCGAGGAGCGCATGCGCCGTGCCATGGAGCGCACCCACCGCCGGCTGGCCTCCATGGGCGGCGAGGCGAGCACGCCCATCCACTGGAACGAGTCACAGTACATTGCCGAGTACCTCATCGGCGACCCGCCGCAGCGTGCCGAGGCCATCATCGACACCGGCAGCAACCTCATCTGGACGCAGTGCAAGAAGTGCCTGGTAAACGGTTGCTTCGGCCAGAACCTCACCATCTACGACCCGTCCCAGTCGCGCACGGCCAAGACCGTGGCGTGCAACGACACGGCGTGCGCGCTCGGCACCGAGACCGGGTGCGCCCGCGGCAACAAGGCGTGCGCCGTGTTCACCGGCTACGGAGCCGGCGATATCATAGGCGTCCTCGGCACCGAGTTGTTCACGTTCGGCCAGTCGGAGTCGGAGACGAACGTGAGCCTCGCCTTCGGGTGCATCACCGCGACATGGCTCACGCCGGGCTCCCTGGACGGCGCGTCCGGCATCATCGGGTTGGGCAGGGGCAAAGCTGTCGCTGCCGTCGCAGCTCGGCGACAACAGGTTCTCGTACTGCCTCACGCCCTACTTCAGCGACGCCGCGAACACGAGCAGCCTGTTCGTCGGCGCGTCCGCCGGCCTGAGCAGGGGCGCGCCGGTGACGTCCGTGCCGTTCCTCAAGAACCCTGACAACCAGCCGTTCGACACGTTCTACTACCTTCCACTCACGGGGATCACGGTGGGGAAACCAAGCTCGACGTCCCCGCGGCCGCGTTCCAACTCCGGGAGGTCGCGCCGGCGAAGTGGGGCGGCACGTTCATCGACTCGGGCTCCCCGTTCACGCTCCTCGTCGACGTGGCGTACCAGGCACTTAGAGATCAGCTAGTGCGGCAGCTGGGTGCCAGCGTCGTGCCGCCGCCGGCCGAGCTGAAAAGCCTGGACCTGTGCGTGGGCGTGGCGCACGGGGATGCCGGCAAGCTGGTACCCCCTCTGGTCCTGCACTTCGGAAGCGGCAGCGGCAACATCAACAGCAGCGGCGGTGGAGACATCGTGGTGCCGCCGGAGAATTACTGGGCGCCCGTGGACGACACGACGACGTGCATGGTGGTGTTCAGTACCGGAGGGCCGGAGAGCAAGCTGCCGCTGAACCAGACGACCATCATCGGCAACTACATGCAGCAGGACATGAACCTGCTCTACGACCTCGAACAAGGCGTGCTCTCCTTCCAGCCGGCAGACTGCAGCTCCATGTGAATGGTTTATTATATATAAATATGATGCCGTCCTCAGCCGGTTTTACGTTATGTGTGCTCACCATATGCCGTGTAGGAGAGGAGGATCACCTTTTGATGAAGAAATATTGAGACATCATGATGGAGGCGTTTGCTAGACACGGCTAGCGTGTTAGCAACAGATGAAATTGCTCTTTAGTCTTTCCTTTTTGAGAACTTTATTATCTTCATGGCTCAAAACTTTATGTTTGAGATTTCTTGGACTGTCTTCTCTTTTGTAATAATGAACAACCATATGTATCAGTCATATTCCCTTTTCTAAAAATATGTCGTCGCGTGCATGGTGTGGCTATATGCTTGCATTTGTTTTGTACTATGATTGAACACAGGGTGCATGGTGGCTCTATGCGTGCTTACATTTGTTTTGTACCACTATGATAAAACATTGTTGCAAACTATATGTCGTATGTAGAACATCGTTGCCCTACACTGTCGAGCCATTGCTCGGTCATTTCAAAGACCATCATCAATAAACCCTAAACAACAGAAAAAACAAGTCATTGAATCGTAAACACCCGTAAAACTTACAAAAAGTTGGAAACCTTGAGCAGCCCTTCCTAGACGAGGAAATTAATGATGTCATCAGAAAACTACCCAATAACAAATCACCTGGCCCAGATGGCTTCAACAATGAGTTTATCAAGAAATGTTAGCCTATCATTAAAAATGTTTTCTACACTTTGTGTAAGGATTTTCAGGACTCCAACATTTTCCTAAAAAAGCATCAACTCTTCCTTCATAACCTTGATTTCTAAGGTTCAAAACCCTTCCTGTATCTCTAATTACAGGCCCATCTCCCTCCTTAATTGCTCTATGAAAATTATCACAAAATTGCTAGCAAACAGATTACAGAGTGCCATTCTACCCCTAATCCACAAAAACCAGTATGGCTTCATCAAAAATAGAACAATCCAAGACTGCCTTGCATGGTCCTTTGAATACCACCATCTTTGTCACCACTCCAAAAAAAAGAAATTGTCATCTTAAAGCTTGATTTTGAACCTTTGATAAAATAGAGCATAAAGCAATTATTGATCTCCTGCAGGTTAGAAGCTTTGGTCCTAAATGGCTTAGTTGGATCAGAAATATCCTAAACTCTGGCACATCTAAAGTTCTTCTAAATGGGGTACCTAGCAAAACAATCCACTGTAGGAGAAGGGTCAGACAAGGGGACCCTCTTTCCACCCTCCTCTTTGTCCTTGCTGCTGACTTGCTTTAATCCATTGTCAACAAAGCCAAAGGTGAGGGGCTCCTCAGCCTTCCAATTCCCTTACAATTCTCTTCCGATTTCCCAGTCATTCATTATGCTGATGATACCCTTCTCATCCTTGAGGAAGATGCCAGACAACTCTTCATTCTCAAAACACTCCTTTACTCCTTCTACACCTCAATAGGCCTTAAAGTCAATTACCGCAAGTCATTTCTGGTCTCCATCAACATTTTAGGAGACAAAGCAACTCAAATTGCTAATACTTTCGGTTGCCTAGTTGGAACCCTCCCCTTCACCTACCTAGGCTTACCCCTTGGAATCACTAGGCCAAAGGTTGAGGATTACCTTCCTCTCATCACCAAATGTGAAAGAAGACTGGTCAACACTTCCTCCCTTCTTTCTCAGGGTGGTAAACTTGAAATTACAAATATTGTCTTGACAGCTCTGCCCATATTCCACATGTGTGCTTTAACCCTTCCCAAAGGAGTCATCAAATGAATTGATAAATTCAGAAAACATTGTCTGTAGAGAGGTTCAGATATTAATTCTAAAAAAATGCCCAAGGCAGCTTGCGAAATGGTTTGCAAGGACAAAAATTAGGGAGGGCTTGGTGTTATTGATATTAAAAGACACAATGAAGCTCTTCTCTTGAAAATTTTGTACAAGTTCTTTAACAGGAAGAACATCCCTTAGGTGTCACTAATTTGGGAGAAACATTACTCAAATGGGAAGCTTCCAAACCACATTAGGAAGGGCTCTTTTTGGTGGAGAGATATTCTTAAGCTGCTCACTGTTTACAAGGAATTTGCAACTATCCAAATTCAAGATGGCAACTCTTGCCTGCTTTGGTCTGATCATTGGGGAGGTCAGCTCAAGTCAAATAAATTCCTAGATTTATTCTCCTTTATGAAAAACCAGGCTATAAGAGTCAGTCAGTGGACTTCTCATCAGAACCCAACTCAGTTGTTCAGCCTACCTCTTTCCTGGGAAGCCCATCAACAATTTATAGCACTTGAGGAGACAAAGGAAGAACTATTATTAACAGAAGAAAAAGATGTTTGGACTGCTAGATGGGGACCTTCTCAGCTTCCAAGGCTTATAGATTCATCATGGGAAATGAAAACTCTCCCCAAGCATTCAAATGGTTGTGGAAAAGTAGTTGTCACCAAAACACAAAGTGTTTTTTTTTTGGTTGCCTCTTAAAGACAAAGCTAAGTACCAGGAATATTCTAAGAAGAAAAACCATGCATTTGCAGTCCTAGGATTGTGTCCTATGTCAGAGTAATGAAGAAGAAACAATGCAACACCTTTTCTTAACGTGTAGCTTTGCAGTTCAGCGCTGGAACCAAATTGGGATCGATACTCAAAGCATCTCCAATATCCTTCAGGTGATTGACATTATCAGAGGGCAAGCAAATCCAAATTTTTTCATGAACTTGGTGATCCTTGCTTGTTGGGCAATATGGACAGCTAGAACTGATCTTTAAAGGTATCCTAGCCACCTCGATGAGAGTTAAGGAAATATTTGACAAGGAAATTGGAATCCTGGCCCTGTGGGTTAAGGCAAAGTTCAAGGCTTCTTTTTGATTTATGGATTCAAAATCTATTGTAATTTGTCATAATTTTCTTATTTTTTGTCTCCTTTTTTGTTTATTGATGAAGGGAGATTTGTGTAAGATTTTTTCTTTTCTTCCTTTCTATACTTTTTTAATTCCGTAAGACTCTTATTTGGTTTTCAATAAAGTCTATAGGGGCTGCGGCCCCTCAATTTTTATTAAAAAAAAAAGTTGACAACCGGTAGACAAATTACAAAAAGCTACTAAATAGCAACATATAACAAAACCAACTAGCAAGTCTCATACGCACTAATTAGTATGCTAGTGGCAACCTACTTAGGACGAATAATAAACACAAACTCCATCATTGTGATAATAGAACATAACATACTGCCAATTGGGCAAATAAACCAACTCCTAATAATGTCTCAGCAAAAAAAAGAACAAGCTACCAACTAAGGGCCAAACAATAGAAACAACCAATAACAATGTCAAACAAAAAAACTGTCAATATAGAGTGCAAGGAAAATGGACCTCGGCCCATTTTAGTTTGGATTTTTGTGTTTGATGACCAAATGAAACTAATAAGTTTCTAGTGTTTATTTTATAGTCTCACATGATGCAAAACATGACTTGGATGAAGGCGACGTGTCATTCGTTGATCAATACCTCAAGCAAGACCTTAGAAGCTCAAGAAAAGACCCCAAGGATCAAGCAAAGTCCAAGCATAAAGAATCGAACCAAGTCGGCGCAAAAAAAAATCACGAAGAATCGATCAAGAAAGAGGACCGGACGCTCGCTCCAGACATGCTGGTGCAACGCTAACTGCACCGGAAGCTAGCTCCGGAGTCCGGAGACGCTGGTGCAGCGCTAGCTGCACTATATGCGCGCACCTGACACGTTAGGTGCATAGAGTGAAGTGGTGCATCATAGATCGGCGACCAGATGCACCGGGCGAGGACCTCCGGACGCACCAGCAGCAGCGTCCAGTGCGTTCCAGTAAGGTTCTAGAGCCGCCACAACCAAACCGGACACGCCCAGTGGGTAGGCACCTGACGCACGCAGCGTCCGGGTGCTCGAGTGCAAGGCTTCAACGGTGGTCGGGCTCAACGATCGGGAAGCGACCGGACGCGACCAGTGTGGGCGACACCAGCGTGCGGCGTGTAGCAGAAAAACAGGATTCCTTCCCCCAATAGCTACTTTCTCATTGGGGGCTATAAATACCCCATCCAACCGGCCAAATGAGGTGTGTGGTTGTGTGGTAACATATCCAGGGTGTTGGTACACCATTTTAGAGCTCTCCACATGCATATATAGTGCTTAGTGAAATATTTAGTGATTAGCATAGGTGCTTTGCGAAGTTATTAGATTTGTTAGACCACCGCTTATATGCTTGCTCTACTCTAAGGCTTAGTGTTTGGTGAGATTTACATATCTCTCAAGTGTTGTACTCGGAGGGGCTTGTAGTCTTGCGAGACCACACCAACCACGATTGTGGTGTGGCCGCCACCGTGTACCAAGGGAACAAGGCCTGCGGCGTTTGAGCCGGAAGCTTGATAGTGAAGACGGCGGGAAGCATCCGAGAGAGGCTTGCCGGAAGGCATGTTAGAGAGTCACATATTTAGCACCGAGCAGCTTACTAATGTTCAAGGTTTTATCGCTTTGATGTTTCTTTTTTTTTTTAATGGGAAGATACTTCCATTACCCATAACTCGCTGCCGAATCGTCAGCGACAAGTTTACGCATACAAAACGGGATACTGTCCACAACCGGATCAGCGCCCTCACTCAAATTTGCACCTAGATCAGCTAGGCTATCTGCTACTTGATTACAAGTACGGGGAATGTGGTATATCTCATACGACACGAAATTACTAGCTAGCAGAAACTTAAGCTCCCAGAGCAGGCCTCCAGCAGTGGAAAGATCATGTTCAGTGGTTTGCAAAGCCGTCGTTACCACTTGTGCATCAGTCTCCAGAATTATTTTTTGGATCCCCATGTCCGCTGCTCGTTGAATGCCTTGTAAACATGCAACTATCTCCGTGTGGAAAGCTTCTCCCACTGCTCCGAGTTTGCCATAGCCGGCAACAATAACACCTCCATCCCATTCCCTCATTACATAGCCCCATCCACCGCTACGATGTTGAGCACTGAAAGAGCCATCACAATTTATTTTAATAATGTTCTCCGGTGGTGGCTTCCAGGACACTTTCTGCTGCTTTTGTTTGAATTGCACATGCTCCTGCTTGAAAGATGACCACTCCTCTGCATATGTGTGGATGATCGTTGCAAGGTGATTTGTGGGTCGTAACCGATCTCCTTCTCTGATCTTGCATCTCTCAGACCACCACAGATATAGTAGAGTGATCACTCGACTCTGAATGCCTGGTTTGAGCTTTATTATAGTTTCAAGAACTTCTCTCGGTGAGGTCTTGTCAGCTAGAATTCTTCTTATTTCTTCAAGCTGCAGATATTTCCATAGCTGACGCACTGCCTTGCATTTGAAAAATAGATGGCCACCATCTTCATCGAAGCGTCCACATATAAAACAGCATGTGTCAATGACCATCCCCCGTCTTCTCAGATTTGCTCGAAGAGCCAGACTGTTGTGCCCCAGGCGCCATAACATATGAGTCATCTTCTTTGGACATTTGAGATTCCACAGCAACTTCCAGATTGTGTCGCTTCCCTGATTGACAGAACCTGAGGTCGATCCTCCTCTTTTCACTTGCACTTTTCTTCTTTTTTTTCTGCCATAAACACCTTGTAAGCTGATCTGACAGAGAAAACCCCGATTCTGTTATAATGCCATGCAACATTGTCGTCCATGCCCGTGTGGACTGGTATGCTCAGAATATCCCTCGCATCCTCTTCCCAAAACACATCCTTGACAAGCTCCTCATCCCACCCACCCGTAATCGGGTTAATGAGCTCATCAACGTGTGTCAGCAGGGTCTGCCCCTATGGGGTAAAGGGTTTAAGTGATTCATCGCGTGGGAGCCATCCATCTTCCCAAATCCGTATCTGTGAGCCATCACCTACACGCCATATCAGTCCTTTCCTCAGCAGGTCCAGCCCCGAAAGGATGCTCCGCCAAGTGTAGGACATATTACTCTTTGCCTTTGCATCAAGAATGTTGCCACTGGGATAATACTTAGCTGCTAAAACTTTGGCACATAGGAGTCTTGGTTCATAAGCAACCGCCAGGCTTGCTTTGACAGCATTGCCATGTTGAAGCCATGTATATCTCTAAACCCCAAACCCCCATCCTCTTTTGCAAGTGTAAGTTTCTCCCAGCTGAGCCAATGCATTTTGTCCTTGTCTTGCTGACTCCACCAGAACTTTGCAATCATCAAGCTTATCTCATCACACAGCCCCTTTGTGATATCAAAACAGCCCATCGCAAAGGTGGGAATGGCCTGAGCTACCGCCTTTATCATTATTTCCTTGCCAGCTCTTGAGAGCATTTTCTCACGCCACCCCATTATTCTTTTCCAAACACGACCCTTTAGATATTTGAAAGTGTTTGACCGAGAAGCACCAACATGAACCGGTAATCCCAGATATCTATCATTGACTGTCTCATTTTGGATCTGTAACACCTCCTTCGCTGCCCGTCGGTCCTCCTCTTTTGTGTTGGGGCTGAACATGACTGCCGACTTGGCCTTGTTTATAGTTTGCCCCGACACCTGCTCATATAAATCCAAGATTGCTTTGATATGTCTTGCATTTTCTGCATCTGCTCAGACTAGAAGGAGAGAGTCATCTGCAAAGAGTAAGTGTGAGACACTTGGAGCATTATGGCAAATCCGCATGCCCTGAATCTTTCCTTCCCCTTCTGCTTGAGTTAGCAAAGCACTGAAGCCCTCCGCACATAGAAGAAAGAGATAAGGAGACAAAGGGTCCCCCTGCCTCAATCCACGCCCCGGTGTGAACTTGGATCCAATGGCACCATTCACCTTCACACGGTAAGAAACCGTAGTGACACAATTCATAATCATTTGAATCCACTCATGACAGAAGCCCAACTTATTCATCATTGCACTTAGAAACGGCCATTCGACACGGTCATATGCCTTGCTCATATCTAACTTGATAGCAGCCCACCCCCTGTTTACCTTTTGTCTTCTTTTTTAGATAGTGAGTGTGCTCATAAGCTATGAGTATGTTGTCACTAATCAATCTCCCCGGGACAAAAGCACTTTGGTTCTCAGAAACAATTTCTGGTAACAGCTTTTTCAGACGATTTGCAAGCACTTTGGATATAATTTTATAAAGTACATTGCAAAGACTTATAGGTCTAAGATTTGTCACCTTTTCTGGACGAGACACCTTCGGTATGAGCGCGATGATAGTCTCATTCCAATCTTGTGGAATAGGCCCTCCTTGCAAGCAGCTCATCACCTCTTCTGTCACTCTTTTTCCGACTATGTCCCAAAATTTCTTGTAAAAAACAGCTGCCATACCATCAGGCCCTGGGGCTTTCAAATCACCAATGTTATCAAGGGCTCTTTTTATTTCTTCTTCAGTGAAAACAGCAGTCAATGCTTCATTCATCTCCGATGTTACTCGGCTTTGGACTGCATTTAGGAGGCGCTGGGTATCGCCACTTATGTGTGATGTGAAGAGCTACATAAAATAGTTAGTTATAAAGTCCTGATTCTCTACTTCCTCCTCCACCCAACCCCCTTCACCATTTTGTAGATTACCTATCCTATTTCTCCTCTTCCTACTCGAGCAGGCTGCATGAAAGAAAGAATTATTCCTATCTCCCTTCTCTAACCATCTCACATGCGATCTCTGTCTCCAATACATATCCACCTGCTCCTCCACCTTATCTAACGGTGACTAAGGACTGCTTCTCGCACCACCCCCTCTTCTGACAGACTCCTGCGCCTACACATCTCTAGCTCCTTTTTTATTTTTTTCCTCCTCTTCTCTAAGCTACCAAGGACATTTGTGCTCCACCACGACAAGTCACCAGCCACCTTACCTACTAGAAGACCTGCATTATTTAGACCATCACCTTCCCCTTGCTCCCAGGCATTTTTCACAACCTCCCTACAGCCTTCCTCTTCCAACCAACTTGCTTCAAAGGAAAAGATTTTATTTCTTTTTACAGGCATCTTCTCCAATAAAACAGTGGTTATGATCACCGGCCTATGATCCGAGTGCCTAGGGTCGCCGTTCAGGACTTGAAAGAGCGGGAATTTTATTCTCCACGCATTATTCCCCACAAAGCACGATCAAGGCGCTCCCGCACATACCCCTCCACCTTGTGCTGCTTATTCCACCACGTGAACACATCCCCTTCGAACCCCCAAATCATCCAACTCACAGTCCTCCAAAGCTTCTTTGAAACGATCCATCTGGGCCTGTGGTCTGAGGCCACTGCCCTCCTTCTCCATTTGGTAGAGAATTTCGTTGAAATCCCCCGCACAAAGCCACGGGAGTGAATCTTGCCCATGCAAATCCCTCAACGAGAGACCAAGTTTTATGTCGGTCTTCAGTTTTAGGTTGCCCATACACCCTTGTGAACCGCCACTTGCTTCCACCTTCTTCCACCACGTCCACATCGATGTGAAAATCAGAAAAATTCTGAAAAGAACTACATCAACACCCCCTGCCGCCCGAACAGAGCTATTCCTCCTCCATTGCCCACTTTTGTTGGTAAAAGTTATCCTACAGAATTATTTATAATTTGTATAGTCTCAAAGTTTAACGTAAAACGATGAGCACTTCACCCGGAGAGGGTTTTAAATATCGAATCCACAGGGAGAATGGTGTGATGGTAATGAGACAAAACTAATCCCCGAGATAATAGGAAGGAACTGGAGTTCGGATAAAAGGTGAGAAGATTTCTATGGTTGTCTAGTTTATATCCTTGTAAGGCTCGAAGATATTTCTTAATGGGGACGTACTCAAAGGAAAGTAAGGGCTTAAACTTACTATTCCCCAAAGACTATGTCCCTCGTGTCCTATCCTACGGGAAGTGGAGTCCAAAGGAATCAATGGTACTAGTCACTACCACGATCTACCACGCTCCGGCGTGGGGGTATTTATTTACGAGTTATCTAGTCCAAACACCACATTTGCACTAGGGGTAACAACTTCAATTCAAGAGCGACAAGAATCAAAGTACTCTAATGAGTCATAAACCGAAAGAAATATAAACAAGTGAACTTACTCAAATATAAGGTTGATCCACCAAAGAAGTCTCAAGATCAAGTGCAATGAAGCCTTTGATCCCGGAGGTACAAGCGTAGAGAGTCACCGACAGATCCGGTACTTCTCCTTTCTTCTCCTCAACTCTACTTTCTATCTCTCAAGAAACGTATCTAGAACTCTAATTAAGTTCTTTGATCTATCTCTCAACTTTCTACTAATCTCTCTCAACTTGATCTTAGCTCTTCTAATTAGAGAGGTATGGCTCTAGCTATGATCGAGTCAAGTATGATGAATAATGATTTTCATGCCTAAGGCCGGAGGTAGGATCATCCTTATATAGTCGTGGCCGATGAATGCCGACCCTTGGATCAAACCGACCTTCAACAATGGCGTAGATACAACCTCAAAAGTCGGTTTAAAACCGACCTAGGAAGATGACACCGGCAGTGGGTCCCACCGGGCGGCCGGCCTATTCTTCACTAGCGGCCGCCAAAGCCATGGTGGGCCCAGTCGTCGGGTCTTTCCCCGGTATCTTCTCGTGTCTTCTAGAATGTTTTAGTTCACTTTTCGGATCAAAATTCATCAGTGGTAAATCTTCTTATTGTTTGGGGGGTTTTTCTCTAAGTTTTCCGGCATTTACCCTCGTTAAGTCCCCTCGAAAAGATATAAATCACCAAAACTCGTGGAACTGTATTAGTAAAACACCTATTCTATGTTTTTATTCATTTTATAACCTTATTATATGTTTAGTTGACTCATAAAAATATAGCTTAAGAGGTGTTAACAAGCTCCCCACACTTAGGCTTTTACTGCCTCGATAAAAGGATGGTTGTAACAAAGATAGCAAACATAAAATTATTTCATGGTCATACTTATTTTTCACTAAACTCACCAAGAACTTTAAGTAGTTGAGAAACAAGATAGTTGAAAATAGAGTACCTTATTCCTTCAATCAGTTCAGCTGGAATTTTTGCAATGATTTTTGAAAAGAAACATAGCTTACTTCTTTCTTTTTGTGGTACTCTCAAATCACTCAATGATTTTATATATATATTTGTAGTATTTTTTTGGATCCTCACAGAGCATATGTAATTAACATCCTACTTCTAGTAAAGTCAGTATCTGGAGTTTCGGGTTTATCAAGGATGAAGCATATTTACCTTGCATGTATTTGCAATGTCAAAAATGGATCCAAGGAAAGACATCCTCTTAGATCAAGATGTGCATGTGTGTGCTAATTCTACTATGCTCTTATTTTCTTCTCTCTTTGAAATAAATATTTTTGCAAAAACAAGATCATGGGCTATCTTTATTTTTTTTTAGAGAGGTGGGCTCACTGCTCACCCTAGACTTTTGTCTTTTATTTCCTCTCTTTAAAGATGTGGGTTCTACTCACCCTCGGACACTTATCCATTTTTCATCTTTATTATATATTTATTTTTTTCTTAGGGAGGTAGGCTCTACTCGCCCGTAGGACACTTGTCCATTTTTCATCTCCCTCTCTCTCTCTCTTTTTTTATATATATTATTTTTTGCATAGCCCATGCCTTGTCAGTACAAAAAATTATTTATTGAATTTAGAGAGATCATCACCGAGCATATAAATATTTTATAAAAACAATAACAAGTGTACGTGATCTTGATCTTTAGAGTATGACAAGTCTCTCAACTTGGGTCACAAAATTTGAGAAAGCTCAACACAAAGTAAATAGCTTTTTGCTGGTTTTAATATTCATAGCACGGCTTTAGTAGGATATAACATTTACCACGAGAGATGAAGTAAAGCTATCATTTTTAATATTTTTGAAATAAATTCTCCAAAGAAAAGATATCAAGAATTAAGTTCTCATCAATCTTCTATCTCAAATTTCACAACAACTTTTAGTAACTTGGGATCTTTATCTTCTCAACAAAATTAATCTAACCATGAAAAAGTATTATGTAAATTTATCTTTAGAACAAAGCATATCAATTCATTTTATTCTTTTTATTATTTAACATATCAAGAAAAGGTTCGAAACCGACGAACGTAAGCCAAAATATAAACTAAAGCAAAGTTCGAGAGATCAAACCGAGGGTCAAGAAATCGGGGACGAGGAAGATGGCAGCTTTGGGCGGCCGGCGGGATTCTCTCGGCGGCCGCCAGCCCCCGCCGCTCCCTTGGCCCGAGCTTCGTCGTGTTGGATCTTCGCTTCTGTATTTATTGTTTTGCTTCGCTTTTCGGTTCGGTTTTAAGTTGTTCTTGACGTTAAATGCTTGTCTCCCCACACTATCCTTTATTCAAAAACATGGTGGAGACAAGAAAAACATATACAAAAAAATATAGAAAGTAATAAGCGAGATAAAGGATCAACAATTTATTGAAGCAAGAGCACTCTTTATTTATTCAACCAAACTTATTACTAACTCACAATCTTGACTCGATAAATAAAACTTGACTCGAAACGCTAATTTAACTCAAAGCAAATTGACTTCGATAACTTGACTCGATATAATGAATGCTCTTATAATCTCGAGCATTTTACATATCCTTAGTACGCCTATTCAAGATGCGCCTCGAGTACTCCCATCTTCTCGACTATCATTGCATTTTTTCTTATCCGTAACGTCTAAACGTCTAGAGATGTAGCTAATCTCACGACGTGCAACCATCAAGTTCTCAGGCATACAATTGTCCATGTGTAAACTTCGGATTTGAAGGTGGTGGATTGACAATAACTAAAGGTTTTGGCTCATACGGAACTATAGCCATGGAGTTGGACAAGTTGGTTCTTTGCCTTTGGCGGGTCGTACACCACCATACGGTCTCGGTGTTCTTCATGGTGAAAATATATATGGTGCTGGTCGTCGGTCTTAATGGAGGATGAATAAGATGAGATTAAATGATCGATGGGGATTGTTTATATAGGCGGAGGTGCATGGAATAGGATGGAAAGGCTCGCAGTACTTTCCTACGTAAACAACTCGAGAATGTTTGTCATTACAATGGGCAAGTTCTAGAGTATTCCGGAGCAAAGATGGAAAAGAGGGAGGTGCCAGTGGCGGCCGCCAGTATTCGGGCCGACCGCCGGTGCATCGGGTGCACTTGTGCTTCGTCCCTTTTCCTACGCCCTAATATCCCTATTCTAGTTGTAATGCTTATACTTTTGGCCCACAAAAATAAATTTCACGAAAATTAGTTCCCTTGGGTTGGATAAATCATAAAGCCTATTTCATCTAATTCATTTAATTTATTTATCTCATCGGGTTTATCGGGCTCATAGAAAATTTTAAGACGTTGGCCATTTACCTTGAATAACTTACCTTCGGAGTCTTGAAGAGTGATTGCTCCATGTGATGATGAGTTTACTACCTTGAAAGGTCCTTCCCACTTGCTCAAAGTTTTCCATGCTCGAATAATTTTACCACGGAATTAAAGAGTAATATCGATCTCTGGGTGAAAGTCTTTATCTTTATCTTCTTGTCATGCCATCTCTTAGTTCTTTCTTTATAAATCTCGGCATTATGATAAGCTTTCTCACTCCATTCCTTCAATTCTCGGCGACAATTGCATCTTTCTCCCGAACTCTGCGGCATCAAGATCCATATTCCATCTCTTGATTGCCCAAAGGAGCCTTGAACTCAAGCTCTGAGGCAAATGACAGGGTTTTTCCATAAATAAGTTGATAAGGTGTCATTCCAATTGGTGTCTTATATGTTGTCTTGTATGCCCATAGTGCTTCCGGAAGTCTATCCTTCCATTTAGTTCCCATTTCTTCAACTGTTTTTACTGTAAGATGTTCTTGATTTGTTTATTTGAAGTTTTAAGCTTGCCCACTTGTTTGAGGGTGGTAAGTTGTAGCAATGTTGTGACGAACTCCATGTTTCAATAAATACCGCCGGAATCTTCTATCAATGAAGTGGCTTCCTCCGTCACTAATTACCATTCGGGGTACTCAAATCTTGGAAATATAGTTTCTTCAAACATCTTAATTGAACTTCTACCATCTCTTGTTTTTGCATGGCAAAGCTTCTACCCATTTTGAAACATAATCCACTGCTACTAGGATATGTTCATAGTTTCAGATTTTTGAAATGGTCTCATGTAATCAATTCCCCATCACATCAAAGAGCTCTATCGGAGATTGGTTGTTAGAGGCATAGCATCTCTTGCATTTATATTTCCGTGCCTCCGACAAGCTCCACATCTTCTGATAAAATCTTTTGTGTCTTGATACATGGTTGGCCGAAAAATCCTTCTTGCCGAGATCTTTGCATGTGTTCGAATGCCCCATAATGACCTCCATATGGTGATGAGTGACATCTTTCAATAATTTGATTTCCTTCTTACGTCGGCACACATCTCCCCGAGTAGCCCATCGAGCATACTATGAAGAGGTATGGCTCATCCCATAAGTGATGACGACTTTCATACATAAGCTTCTTCTTATCCGCCCTTGGTGCTACATATCCCTGCAACCATAAAATTAACAAGATCTCGCATACCAAGGATCGGTATGGGTTACCCGATAAAACATATCGTCCCCGAGTGAGTCATTAATAGGCAATTCATTTGGTTTTTCAAAATGCATTCTTGACCAATGATCAAGAACAAAATTTTCTACTCCTTTCTTATCTTTAATTTCTAAATCAAACTCTTGGAGTAATAAAATCCATCTTATCAAACGAGGTTTAGCATCTTTCTTGGTGAGCAAATATTTCAAAGCGGCATGATCGGTGTAAACAATTACTTTAGCTCCTACCAAGTAAGATCTGAACTTATCTATAGTATAAACAACTGCTACCAACTCTTTCTCGGTGGTAGCATAATTAAGTTGTGGTCCAGTCAAAAGTTTTACTAGCATAAGCAATAGCTTGATGTTTCTTGTCTTTAGTTTGCCCTAACACGCCCCCCCGGCATAGTCATCGGCATCACACATAATTTCAAAAAGGCAAAGACCAATCGGGGGGTTGGATGATTGGTGCGAGAAACAAGAGCCTTTTTCAATGTTTCAAAAGCTTTAAGACAAGCATCATCAAAAACAAAGGGAGCATCCTTGGCTAACAGCTGGTAAGTGGTCTAGCAATATGTGAAAAATCTTTTATAAATCTACGATAGAAACCAAAGATGGCCTAGAAAACTTAGTATCCCCTTTAATATTCACGGGGAGGTAACTGTTCTATAACTTCTATTTTTGCCTTATCGACCTCTATTCCCCTTTTCGAAATAAGATGACCAAGTAATATTCCTTCTCTAACCATAAAATGACATTTTTCCCAATTAAGGACTAAGTGCTTTTTCTCACATCTTTGCAAAACCTTGTCTAAGTTTTCTAGACAATCATCAAAAGTTTTTTCCATAGACGTAAAAATCATCCATGAAAACTTCCATAATCTCTTCAATCATTTCGAGAAAATATAGACATCATACATCTTTGAAAAGAAGCGGGTGCATTACATAACCCAAAAGACATTCTTCTATAGGCATAGGTTCCATATGGGCATGTAAAAGTGGTTTTGCTTTGATCATTAGGATGGATTGGGATTTGGTGATACCCGAGAATATCCATCAAGGAAACAAAAGTAAGAATGTTTTTCCAATCGTTCTAACATTTCATCAATGAAAGGCAATGGAAAATGATCTTTCCTTGTGGCTTTGTTTAGTTTTTCTATAATCTATACACATTCTCCATCCTGTAACAGTTCTTTGAGGAATTAATTTATTTTTATCATTTTTAACAATTGTCATGCCTCCTTTCTTACGCACGACTTGTGCAGGGGCTTACCCACTCGCTATGCGGCACGGGATATATAATCCCTACAAGTGTAACAACTTAAGAACTTCCTTCTTAACTACATCTCTCATCGCATTATTGAGTCTTCTTTGAGGTTCTATAGATGGGGTATATCCGGATCTGTAGGAATACGATGGGTGCGAGAGAGCGACTAATTCCTTTTAGGTCATCGAGTCGTAGCCTAAAGGCCGAGCGATGTTTTTCTAAGACGCTTATCGGCACGAGAGTCTCGTTCTGGAGTAAGTTTATCATTTATGATCACTTTGGAGACTCGGATCTTGATTCAAGAAGGCATAAGTGAGGCCCTATGGTAAAGGTTTAAGTTCAATTGGAGGTCTAGGTGGGTTCTCAAATTCATCTAGAGGTTAAGTGGTAGGATTCTCATCCTCTTCTTCAATAAAGAATTCAGAATCGCCCTCTTGATTAGACTCCACAAAATATTCTACAGTGGCCTCTTTAACTTCCTCCATAGGATCCGGTTACGGACAAGACTCGGTTTTAGCATGAATGGCTTGGACTATAGGTAATGAAAGTTTAAGATCTTTGTCTAGCCGAAAGTCTAAGTCTCCCTGTTGTCCTTTAAAAGTAAGCCTTTCTATTGGTTGTCCTATCAGCGAGGTCAAACTCTATGATATCAAAGATATAGAAGCTAAGATGCACCATGATGTTATTAACCTTGATTGGTAAGACATAAAGAATTCACGAGCTTTGGACAATTTGTCCTGAAGGGCTTAGTAACAATTTTGTAGTGGGACTTAATGGCATGTTTTTTGAGAAGTTCATGAGCAAAAGATAATGCCATGATGTTTATTCCCACTATAGGATTGTAAAGAGCATCAAAGGGATCTTTATCAATTTGGCAACGAATAGGTATAGAAGGTGAATCCAAACGGATCACATCGGAGGAAAGCTCGATTCTTCCGTCCATTCGCCGCTTATGATTGAGACAAGCTCTTCTCGTAGTTTCTTTTAAATGTGTCAAATCGAAGGGTCTAAAGGATAAGGTTGTGATGTTCTAGTCTTCTCGAGATTTTAATCGATATTTCGAGGTATTTCCATAATCTGTAAAGAGATCATCTGAAGCATCTAGGCCCCCTAGATTGGGTTTCGATGATTGATGACATTATAATTATCATGACTAACGTGTGTTTTGCGTAAACAATGTGAGTTAGGTCATGGTAATGGTGATCTCGGGCGACGAGTTTGTTACGCCCCTAACGATGGAATTCGTTCGGTTTTTCCGATGATGGACGACAAGGTTAAGGACGGCTAGTTCCGATTGTCGACGGTGTTGGGTGACATCGGATTAGTTGTTAGGACTTTGTTTTCATTTTCGGCCGTACTATTAAGGGGGTACGAACAGGTAGCTTGACCTAGGCGAGTCTAGAGATGAGTTGTGGTGCACACTTGAGTTTCTTTAGCACTAGGTAGCTCAATTTATGCCCGAGGCGTGTTGGAGTTGAAGCAATTCACGGAGTCGCGAAGACGGAGCTGAAAAGGACCTCAAAGGCCGACCGGGCGCACCCGACGGATCTTGCCGACGGGCGCTTCGGTCCATGACCGGGGGCCCCGGTGGGTGCGTCTCGCGCGAGCTTGTTCGGCGAGGTCCAACCGGACGCCAGCGTGACCGGGCGCTTCCCGGTCGCGGCCGAAGGAAGTAATCGACGGACGCGCCTTGCGGTCGGGGCGTGTCGAAGCCGTGTCGTTTCGGACCGGACGCATCGGTCGGGAACCTTGACCGGACTCACCGGTGCGTCCGGCCGCCGCTTTCGCGGCAGAAGGCGATTTCGTGGAGTTGCTTGGTGGGGGCTATATATACTTTGTCCCCCACGACCCCCTCCCTCTCTCTTGCCCATTTGTTCGACTTAGAAACACCCTTGAGAGTGCAAGGAAGAAGAGCAAGAGCCCTAAGGTGGTCATCCATGCAAGATTAAGGATCATCCTTAGAGTGTTTGAGAGATTCAAGTGTGCATCCACTCTTCTCCTAGGCTTGTTGAGGTCAAGTGAGAGTTCGTGCTTGTTTCTCTTGGTGATCGCCATCACCTAGACGGCTTGTGGCGGATCATGGCTTGAAGATCACCCGGTGGTGCTTGTGGGTGGCTCAAGCAAGCTTGTGAGCGGTTGTGGGTGATTCACCGCGACCGAGTGTCGAAGAGTCAACCCGTGAGAGCACTTAGTTCTTGCGAGGACTAAGGGGGAGCGATACTCTCGAGAGAGTGCTCCAACGAGGATTACAGGGGTGTGGCGACACCTCGATACCTCGGAAAAAAAAATCGTCGTGTTCCTTCCTCTCTTTACTTTCCGCATTTACATTCCGCAATTCTATTTCATGTCTTTACATTCTTAGAATTGTCATGCTAGAGTAGGATTGGAACCTAGGGTGCAAAACTTTATGCGGTAGTTGTTAGAAACACACTTAGGCACAAGAGGGTGAATATGGGCTAGTAGGTTGTTTATTTGAGTTAAAATTTTTAGATTAGCCCAATTCACCCCCTCTTGGGCATCTCGATCCTTTCATCATCCTCGATATCAAGTAAGAAGTCGAGATCGAAGTGACCTCTGGTTCTTCTAAAGGTTCTGGATTAGCTGGGATTTGTAAAGAATTTGGAATAGAATTGGGTTCAAATAATCTTTCTTCTTCTCATTATTTCTTTTAAATTTTTCCCTACAGGTTGGATCATCCTCCTTGTTTTCCACTATTTTATTTAAGATAGCAATGCATTCGAGGGATTGAAAAGTGAATGAAAGATCCATTCACGAGAGGTGTTCAAATGTTTTCTAGATTTTCTATTCAGACCAATATAGAAGTGTTGAATTAGAACATGGTCCGGTATGGCGAGATTAGGTCCGTGATTTGGAAAGAAGATCATATCGTTCCCAATAGGCACTCAAAGATTCATTATCATTTTGTTTAGAGGATAGGATTGAGAGCCTAAAGTTAACTAGTTTGGACATGGGAAAGAAATCTACACAAAATTCATTTAAACAAGTTTCCCAATTGCCACCCATTCTTTCTTTATTTCTATTGTACCACTCGGGCGAGCTTTTCCTTTCAAAGAGAATGGAAAGAGCGTCCAACAGATAGTTTCAGGGAGACATGCCTTCAATATGGAGGCATTTACATGTTTCTTCAAAAGTTTGGAGATGAAGGAAAGGATTTTCGTCTAATTCTCCCGAGAAAGTATGGTTTTGGACCATCTCTATTAACCTAGGGCGAAACTCATAAGATCCAACTTTTGATGGGTTTAGATGATAACACAGTCTACAAGCTTGCCCGTTGGGTGCCAAGTATTTGTAAAGAGGGGTAGTATCCATTTGGATAGTGATTTGGAAAAGATAAAAAGAAAAATCTAAACTAATGATATGATACAAGATTTAGTTTAGCTCACGTAATCAACAAACCGTTCTCCCGAACGGCGCCGCGAAATACTTGTTGGTAAAAAGTTATCCTACTGTAATTATTTATAATTTGTATAGTCTGCAAGTGAACGAAAACGATGAGCACTTCACCCGAGAGGGTTTTAAATATCGAATCCACGGGGAGAATGGTGTGATGGTAATGAGACAAAACTAATCCCCCGAGATAATAGGAAGGAACTGGAGTTCGGATAAAAGGTGAGAAGATTTCTATGGTTGTCTAGTTTATATCCTTGTAAGGCTCGAAGATATTTCTTAATGGGGGGTACTCAAAGGAAAGTAAAAAGGCGAAACTTACTATTCCTCCAAAGAACTATGTCCCACGTGTCCTATCCTACGGAAGTGGAGTCCAAAGGAATCAATGGTACTAGTCACTACCACGATCTACCACGCTCCGGCAGGTAGGGTGTATTTACGAGTTATCTAGTCCAAACACCACGTTTGCACTAGGGGTAACAACTTCAATTCAAGAGCGACAAGAATCAAAGTACTCTAATGAGTCATAAACCAAAAGAAATATACACAAGTAAACTTACTCAAATATAAGGTTGATCCACCAAAGAAGTCTCAAGATCAAGTGCAATGAAGCCTTTGATCCCGTGAGGTACAAGCATAGAGAGTCACCGACGGATCCGGTACTTCTCCTTTCTTCTCCTCAACTCTACTTTCTATCTCTCAAGAACAGATCTAGAACTCTAATTAAGTTCTTTGATCTATCTCTCAACTTTCTACTAATCTCTCTCAACTTGATCTTAGCTCTTCTAATTAGAGAGGTATGGCTCTAGCTATGATCGAGTCAAGTATGATGAATAATGATTTTCATGCCTAAGGCCGGAGGTAGGATCATCCTTATATAGTCGTGGCCGATGAATGCCGACCCTTGATCAAACCGACCTTCAACAATGGCGTAGATACAACCTCAAAGTCGGTTTAAAACCGACCTAGGAAGATGACACCGCAGTGGGTCCCACCGCGGCCGGCCGCTATTCTTCACCGGCGGCCCAAAGCCATGGTGGGCCCAGTCGTCGGGTCTTTCCCGGTATCTTCTCGTGTCTTCTAGAATGTTTTAGTTCACTTTTCGGATCGAAATTCATCGGTGGTAAATCTTCTTATTGTTTGGGGGTTTTTCTCTAAGTTTTCCCAAGCATTTACCCGTTAAGTCCCCTCGAAAAGATATAAATCACCAAAACTCGTGGAATCAGTGTTGTAACACCGGGTTTTAAAAACAAAACCAGATGATGCTATATGTGAGCCCCGAAGTCAAATCTCACATATAGTTTACAAATAAATGGTAATCAATTCACAATGCTTAAAATAAAACAAACCTAACAAGAAAGACATAACCTCAGCTAGCAGACAGCGGAAAGACTCTCTGTTCTTCGGATGTAGGCACCACAGGGAAATCCACTGACTGGTTGATCACAAGCCTAACTTCTGCCCTGAAGTGTGGGGAATAGCAAGAGTGAGTCCATGTCGAACTCCGCAAATATAGCTAGGCAATATCTACCCCAAAAACCCATGATCATTATAACATAAATAATGAATAGCATGAAATGATAAATCATGAACAATTTAATAAGCATGTTTAGCCAACGATTATATCATAAACAACATCAATAGAAAGTAAATCCTTTCCTCGGTTTTCCAGGCCGTTCATAACCGCGAACACGGCCGATATATCGCTTTTTAACTCTCTGTAGAGGTGTACACTTTACCTACGGGTCATGGTTTCCACTAGAGTAGGTTCTCGACTCCCAACCAAGTGAAGACCATATAAAGCCTTTCAAAGGGGTTATCTAAACATGCCGGATAGCGATAGGGGCTACAACCCATTCTCTTCCGTTTCGGTAACCACCGACACGAGTAAACACTATCCCCCTCGAATCGACTAAAGCCGAGCCATGTGACCCCCATAGCTGTCACGGTAAATCCCGGATTTTGCCAAAGGATAAGTCCTTATGGAGAGCTAAGAGCATCATAAACAAAACATAAGCTCCTTCGCCCTATGAACCATGTTATCAACAATTCATATTTAACGTTCAAGCGTAAACATTAAGCAAGTCATAAGATCATGGTTTAAAAAGCTAGCATATCCCAAAACTATACTTGCCTTATTTAGATATCCTTCTTCAAGTCCAAAGCTTTCCCAAAAACACCTTCTTCATCAACTTCTTATAGATCACATTCTTCTTCAAGATCAACAACATAAAGCTCACCCGATCTACTGATTCCAATCAGCAACACAAACACATGGATCCAATCATGCATGGCAAACAAGACTACCATTAGAACAGTACACCAACAGTGGGAAAACAGTTTAAAAAGTACATAAAACTATTCTACACGCCTCTACGATCACACGGACGTAAAGATCACCGAAATCGGAGCTAAAACGGCGTAGATATGAATGTTACAAGTTTATTAGTAATAAAATAATAAACTAAATTGAAATTCGAAATTTAAAAGTTTGAAACCTGAACAACAGTGATACTAACATGTAGATTACGAAGTTACGAATCTAACGGAAGTTGAACGGTTCAAATCGGATTTAAAAACGGAGAAGTTATAGGCATTTGAAATTGGATGGCAAAACATGATCGGTGGCTGTTTGGTAAATACATGAAACTTGAATTTCAAATAAAATAATTAAATCTAATTTGAAAGTTGGATGGACTACGAGCTAGATATATTGGAGGAGTTCAAAGCTTCTTTAGCAAAATTTCAGTGAAGGGATATGGTTTAAATCTAGACCATGCTTGAACAATCGATGACTTGTGTATTTGCCTTGTATTGCTAGATTTATTTTTCTCAAGGAAACCGGCAAGAAATCAGATTGATGTCGTCATGATGTCATCAAAGCTAGGATTGATGTCATCAAGCAAATGCCATGAAAAGGTAGGATGTGCCATGGCTGACGAAGGAGCTTGCTGGAGATTCAAACGTGCAGGTCCCGGCTTTTGGTTTCATGATGTACATACATGCAGCTAGGCAGGGATGATCAGTGAACTCACCTAGCTTGGAATCATTGGCAGAGAAGAATCAAGGACGTCGCACGGCCGGCGATGACGGACGGCTCGAACCCTGGGGTTATTGACGGCAGTGAAGGCATGGAGGACGTGCTGCTGGAGAACCGACGGTGGCTTCCTCGGCAATAGGTCACGAACGAAGGCGAAGCAGACAACGGCGAGCACGTACGTCTGCTGCGGTTCGAGTTCTCGGCGAGATCGTGATGTCGACGGCGCGTGGCTAGGGCTAAACCGGCGGCACGTAGATGAAATAGAGGCACGGCTTGGGGCCTCAAGGTTTTATAGAGCATTGGGTGCAGAACCAAGCCGTGTCCGCAAAGATCGAACAACGATGGCAGGGGCTGCCATCAGAAGTCCGTTTGCTGCATGGGAGAAGGTTGCAGCGGGTCCAGGCATAGCAAGCTGGGCTAGGAGGAGAAAGCAAGGCAATGGGCTGGATTATAGAGAAAGAAATAGAGAGGAAAAGAAAATCACCTTTTCTTTTATTTGAGCTCTTTTCAAATAGATTTTCACAAGGGATTTGAAATCTTTTTTTAAATTCAGTCAAAATCAATCATCACAAAAATAATTATGCAGCAGCATGAGTGCATCAAGCATGTATCTAACCTTATGATAAATTTTAATTTTATAAAAATATTTATTTTCCTAAATTTTATGAGCACAAAAATTCATAAATAAATCATTTTATCCTATTTTCAAAAAGAGGCAAAATTTGGGGTGTTACATGTGTTAGTAAAACACCTATTCTATGTTTTTATTCATTTTATAACCTTATTATATGTTTTAGTTGACACATAAAAATAGAGCTTAAGAGGTGTCAACACCCACACAATCGCTAGCACCAGCATGTTACTCAAAACTTAACTTCCAATCAAAAACCTCTCCATTCGCCTCTCGTCCCATTTTCGTTTCAGACAAGAAGAGAATGTCCGCCTCCTCCGCCTTCACCGGAGCTCCAGAGGCTACGAACTGCCGGCGATTGCCCAAACCCCGGCAGTTCCAAGCTATTATCTTCATTGGGGTGCGCAGGACGGTTCGCCGCCCCCGCTGTAGTGTTTGTGTTAAGCTGGGCTTCCAACATCATCTCATCTCCCCTCACCTTCTTTGCCTCCCTAGGAACATCATCCTCCACAACATCCATCTCCATTTTTCTTTTTTTCTCCAGCACCTCCTTCTCACTTCCCCCAACACTTGCATTATTTTTCCTCTCAATTTTTTTATAAGAGCCACGCCTCAACTTGTCACCCTTCTCCCCTACCCGATCCCTTTGTTTTTTCATCATCCTTCACTTCTCCATCCACCAGGCCCTTCCCCCCTTCTTTATTTGAGCACCCACCGGACAAGAGAGGGAAGAAGTGCTTTTTGAGGCACCCTCGACCACCTCGGTTGTCGCGGCTTTGTCTTGTCCTCGGGCTAGTGACTTCTTCTCCTTGTTCCACCGACTTACCCACCTCGGACTTTCTCCCACGTAATCGCATCACTCCCTAAACCCGTGGAACCCCAACGATCACCACGTGAGTCATACGAGCTCCTACCACCCGAGCCTCCACTGATCCCTGGGCCCCGGACTTGCCATGCCTTCTTATCATCAGCAAATGAACCCCGTTTCTTCTCTGGGATGAACCGCAGGGTACGCTGGAATGGCTGCGGCTCACCCTTCACCAGCTTTGCGTGTAATAGAGGATCGATCAATGTGGCCAATACGACCACATATGAAGCGAAATCCCGCAGAAAACTCATATGCAAAACGGACACCATTTTCTTTTTTTCCTCCACTCCCACTTTCACCATGATACCGCGCATCAAAGGTTTTCGAATATCGAGCAGCACCTTGATGCGTGGGGACTCTTCCCACCGCCATACCATCATCACCGGCATCCACATCCTGCACTTGACCCACCTTTGCTCCTACTATCTCCCCCGTCTCCCAAGTCATCATGCCAAATGGGAGGTTTGAAACCCCGACCCAAATTGGAATCACGTTGAACTCCTTCTCCTCCGGGGTTTTTGATTCATCATACTCCGACACAACCACCGGATCCTGGATATCATCCAAGGACCGTCCTCCAAAGCCTTGCGCTTCCCCTGATTCTTGCGAAAGGTAAACAGAAGTGATTCTCACCCGTATCCTTGCATTCGATGCCCTTGATCGGACACCAAATCCTCCCCGGCGTCTTCTCTAGGGTTTCAACCGCCCCCGGCTTCTCCGCCATGACCTTCCCCACCGCCTTTGGATCGGCGTGCTCGGGACCTCCCGATCTCCGATCAACCGATCTTCACTCCACCTCGCTCCTCCTCCGTCGGACTCATCTTCCCCAAAGATGCCTTCCACCGCCTCCATCCGGGAAAAGCCGGGACGAAGAAAAGAGAGAAAAAAACAGGCTAGCAATTTGGTTGTGGATCTCCGATCGTCGGAGAATTTTGGTGGACTTTGGGGGAGATTGAACAGCTGGGCTGGCAATTCAGATCGAGAGCAGCGATGACCGGGGCTCGATCAGAATCGCAGATTGGTTAAGGAAAGGACGGGGGAGGGGACAAGGACGAACGGAGAGACACTCGAGTCACCTAGGGTTTCCTAGGCGCTTGAGACTCTACTCAGACGCTTTACATCTGTTTCGCTTTGATGTTTC